>SJYX01002335.1:319214-354882 GCA_006410675.1 Oreotragus oreotragus | reverse complement strand
TTCCAAAGAAATCCCAGGGTTGATCTCCTTCAGAATGGACTGGTTGGATCTCCTTGCAGTCCAAGGGACTCTCAAGAAAGCTTAGCACCAAAGAATTGATGCTTTTGAAATGTGGTGTTGGAGAAGACTCTTGAGAGACCCTTGGACTGCAAGGAGTTCAAATCAGTCAATCCTAAAGAAATCAATTCTGAATATTCATTGGAGGGAGTGATGCTGAATTTGAAACTCCAATACTTTGGCCACCCGATGTGAAGAACTATCTCATTGGAAAAGACTCTAATGCTGGGAAAAATTAAAGGCAAGAAGAAAAGGGGCTGACAGAGGATGAGATGGTTGGCTGGCATCACTGACTCGATGGATGAGTTTGAGCAAGCACTGAGAGCTGCTGCAGTCTATGAGTTTGCAAAGAGTTGGACAGGACAGAGTGACTGAACTGAACTGAACTGATACAATAACCAATCATATCCCTCGTTGACTTCTAGATACTCAAATAATATTTAGTAGCTTAGATTTTAAGAAATGTTTCATTTCTACAGAAAGGTTGAAGAGTGATGAAATTATTTCATAATTTAATAGAAAAAGAAAAATAATGAGAAGTGAAATCTAGAAATAAAAGCAAGAGCAAAAACAGCAATAAAAATAAAAGGAAGAAAGAATAAATCTTCAGTCATCAGGCCATGCTAAAAATTAACAGCCAAAATGGTTTTCTCAAACAAAGAGAAAATTAAAGAATGCTATGGTACGACTTCTCATTCTGTCTCTACCTTTTACATACGAAAGTAGATAAAGTCAGGGAATTAACAAAATTCCTACTCTTGTTTCTCAAACCTTTAATTTGAACAAAGTTGGAAAGAGGTAGCCAGCAAGTAGTTCAGTAAAATTTTTTAGAGTACAAGTTTATAACCAGTGTCAAAATCCTACAAGAGAAGAAAGAACTACTAGGGGGAACAAAGTTTTTTAGCACATTCTAAAGACTTGTGGCTTTGTTGATTTTTGCTACAGTCTCTTTTGTTTCTTTTGCATTTATTTCTGCCCTATTTTTTAAGATTAGGATCTGGAGGGATGATGTGGGGTGGGAGGTGGGAGGGGGGTTCATGTTTGGGAGTTCGTGTTAAAAAATAAAAAAATACAAAAAAAAATAAAGACTTGTGGGAACAATTTGAAGTTCAGGTATTTTGCAACATGGGAGAAACATAGAACACTGACTTGGAGGAATGGGCACATTTTATGAAATTTAGGAATGTAGACCCAGTATTCCATAAAGTCTGACAGCTACCCTACTCAGCCATCCATGTCATCCCCTTACACTGTGAACCTCGGGTTCAAAATGATAAAAACATCTCCTGAAACCAATCACAACCTTTAGCTCAAAGCATAACACAAGTAGGTAATACATTACCTAAGAAGTATGTACAAGGTAGTTCATTTACATGAGAGCAACGTTCATGTGACTGATGCTTGAAATAACCATAAATAGCATGGTGTCTATGCCATTGAGTTACAACTACAGCAAAGCAAAAAGAAAAGGCAAGAAATAAGGTATAGGGAAGTAAGGAATCTCATTTAAAAAATTAACTATTTTATCAAAATGGAGGCCCTTTTTTTTTTTTTTTAAAGTGGTCATATACAGCAGTCTACATACTGATTCTCATGGAAATAACTTTAAAAATATTTAGGAATCTTTTCCCCATATTTAGCTTCATTAAAAAAAAATATAGCATACATTGTACAATATAAAGAATGGGCTTCCCTGTTGGCTCAGATGGAAAGAATCTGCCTGCATTGCAGGAGACTCAGGTTGGATTCCTGGGTTGGGAAGATCCCCTGGAGAAGGGAATGTCTATCCACTCCGGTATTCTTGCTGGAGAATTCCATGGACAGAGGAACCTGGAGGGCTATCATCCATGGGGTCACATGGAGTGACTGGGACACAGACTGGGACACAACTGAGTGACTAAATACTAACACTAAAGAATTGTAAATTGTGAATATTACTGACTTTTCCTAATGGTCAATAAGGATTTTAAGCAATTAAACTACTTTATTGTCTACCTTTCCCCAACCCATTTATATGCCATTTAAGGTTAATTTCTGTTAAAATTTTTCATTATTTTGATTAGGTAAAAAGTATGATTGTATATTTTCTTTCCTTTAGAAATTTATGTTATGAGACTTTTCAACTTCCTTGAGTCTTTGAATAAATCTTTCTTTCCTGTTACCCCTATAATCTGATTCACACACACACACACACAAAACAAAATAAAAACAAAAACAAAAACTTTTTTCAATAACTTGTCTGACAACATATCCAGTCCTTTTTATTGCCTTACAGTATCACCTCATGTATACTTTATCTTTATGTTTGGATTCTGTGTGAGCACTGCCTGCTTTCAAAATGTGCTACAAGGAAACCATTCTGGAAATTCTCTTCATTTATTTTCCTCATGTTAGGTCCCTGATTCTTCTGATTCTGTTTATTACTTCTTTATTTTAAGGAATATACTTCTCTAGGTTGTTAAAAAAATGGTGTTTGGCTTTAATTCTCATCAGTTCAGTTCAGTTCAGTTTAGTCGCTCAGTCATGTCCGACTCTTTGTGACTCCATGAATCACAGAGCAGGCCTCCTTGTCCATCACCAACTCCTGGAGTTTACTCAAACTCATATCCATTGAGTCGGTGATGCCATCTAACCATCTCATCCTCTGTCATCCCCTTCTCCTCCTGCCTTCAATCTTTCCCAACATCAGGGTCTTTTCAAATGAGTCAGCTCTTCACATCAGGTGGCCAAAATATTGGAGTTTCAGCTTCAACATCAGTCCTTCCAATGAATATTCAGGACTGATTTCCTTTAGGCTTGACTGGTTGGATCTCCTTGCAATTCAAGTGACTCTGAAGAGTCCTCTTCAACACCACAGTTTAAAAGCATGAATTCTTCAGTGTTCAGCTTTCTTTANTCTTAAACCAGGATGATCTTAACTGAGTACACCTGCAAAAACCTAATTCCCAACAAGGTCCCCTTCTGAGGCTCCTGGTGGACATCGGTTTGCGGGGGACACCATGAAAACCACTACACGGAGCATCATTTGAACGTAGGGTGTCCGACTTGAACGCTCTCTCTGTCCTTCCTGAGACTGGAAACTCTTGGAGGACAAGGATCGTATGGGGATTTTCCGTTATTCTGTATCTGGGGTCGGCCACAATATATGACACAAAGGAAGCTTAACAGTCATTTGTTGAATAAATCATTACACAGATCAGATGGTGGAACTAAACTCTCCAGCAGATAACTGGGAAATGAAAAAGAAGGATTTTAGGTACAGTCTGAAGAATGGAGAGATAAGCAGAAAATTTACTACTTGAATAAATTTGTTGGTGTGAAATACAGGTGTCCCTGGATTTACAGAAGAGAATAAAATTAGACTGTGGCGTTTAACCTGAACGTATGTCTGCCACTGATGAACAGAGGAAGGTTTGGAATAAATTTACATGTAATATTTTGCAACATTTAATCAAATATCATAGAATACAATGTTTAATACACGTAGGTTACCAGTATTAAAAAATAATCCTATGCCTATGTTTTAAAAATGCATCTCTTCTCATTCTAACTTGTATTAGAGTTATTTATACTCCCAAAGCTTGTAAGCTCCTTAAGGGTAAGATTCCACTTTTAATTTACTTTTATAGCACCTTCTAGAGAGTGGAAATAGAACAACTGTTTGTGACTAAGCNAACGCTCTCTCTGTCCTTCCTGAGACTGGAAACTCTTGGAGGACAAGGATCGTATGGGGATTTTCCGTTATTCTGTATCTGGGGTCGGCCACAATATATGACACAAAGGAAGCTTAACAGTCATTTGTTGAATAAATCATTACACAGATCAGATGGTGGAACTAAACTCTCCAGCAGATAACTGGGAAATGAAAAAGAAGGATTTTAGGTACAGTCTGAAGAATGGAGAGATAAGCAGAAAATTTACTACTTGAATAAATTTGTTGGTGTGAAATACAGGTGTCCCTGGATTTACAGAAGAGAATAAAATTAGACTGTGGCGTTTAACCTGAACGTATGTCTGCCACTGATGAACAGAGGAAGGTTTGGAATAAATTTACATGTAATATTTTGCAACATTTAATCAAATATCATAGAATACAATGTTTAATACACGTAGGTTACCAGTATTAAAAAATAATCCTATGCCTATGTTTTAAAAATGCATCTCTTCTCATTCTAACTTGTATTAGAGTTATTTATACTCCCAAAGCTTGTAAGCTCCTTAAGGGTAAGATTCCACTTTTAATTTACTTTTATAGCACCTTCTAGAGAGTGGAAATAGAACAACTGTTTGTGACTAAGCGGGTTTGAACTCAGCATGAGTTGATCACTGCCCTGTAACACTGAAAACAAGCAGGTGGGAAAGTCTTTTGATGACTCAGAAGGCTCTCCAGGATCCTGCAGACTGTCCTTTTGCCTATCAGGCATTGCTGCCCCATTGATGTGCCTAAAGGGGCAATTAAAACAGAGAAAGAGGGACTTCCCTGGTGGTCCAGTGGCTAAGGCCCCGTGCTCCCAGTGCAGGGGCCCCAGGTTTGATCCCTGGTTAGGGAACTGGATCCCGCATGCCACAGCTGAAAAGATCCCACGTGCTGCACCTAAGATCTGGTGCAGCCAAATAAATAAATTAAAAAAATAAATAAGATAAAGACGAGCAGCTGCTGGAATGGTGGGCATGTCTGTTTTCATGCTGAGGCACTAATGAGAATCTTCTGCCGCGAGAAGGGGCCTCTTTCTGAGCACCAGGGACCACGTGTTCCTTCTCGTTTCCAGGTAAGCAGCATCAACAAGGATGAAGAGACGGCCTCCTGGCAGCCCGGCAAATCCTCTCCTGGGCATACACCTCCCAGACCTGTGTGCACGCCCAGTCCAGCTACACCCTCCCAAACCCACAGCAGTGTCATCTGTAAGTATCCCAAGCCTACACTCTCATGTGCCCATCAGCCCCTGAAGAGGAGAGCCAATGGTGATCCACTGAAACATCTGAGCCAACAAACAACATCCAAGCACAAAACCGGGGTGAATTTCAACGTTGAGCGAAGGAAGCCAGATAAAACAAACAAGTACCTACTGAATGATCCCATGGATATAAACACCAGGCAGCACAAGTCTGTCTGCTTGGTACCTGGAGAGCGTTGATCCTGGGATGAGGGAGAAGCTTGGTGACCGGACTGGTTACAGGGAGGGGCTTCGAAGCTACAGTCAATATTTCATGAACTGGGTGCTGGGAGGCTTCACTTTGTAAAAATTCAGCAAAATGCCTGCTTCGCTTCTCAGGTGGCACTAGTGGTAAAGAGCCCACCTCCAAATGCAGGAGATGCTGGAGACAAGGGTTCGATCCCTGGTGGGGTTGGGGAGATCCCTTGAAGGAGGGCATGGCAACCCACTCTTGTATTCTTGCCCAGAGCACCCCATGGATAACGGGGTCTGGTAGGCTACAGTCCACAGGCTCGCCAAGAGTTGGACATGAATGAAGTGACTTAGCACACATGCATGCATAAGTATATTACAGTCAAGTAAAAACTTTTTTTTTTAAAGACTAGATCATGCATTTGAGCACAATCATTTCATTCTTACTTCACTGCTATTAACCTCCATTACCTTGACCGTTTCTTCTTCCTAGCCCATGATCAGGACTGAGCTACAAAAAAATAAAAAGAAGAAAGCATAAGATGGGTTTAGAGGGTGTGCGTATGTGGAAGGAATGGGCAGTGGAGGGGGATGAGGCAGCCAGGATAAAGGGATGTGTTTCATAGTATTTTGAAGCCACTGTAAAGTTTTTTAATATGTGATAAAATGGTATTCTAGCTTTTATCCAACTTCTTTCACTTTCTGCTTGTAAGCACAGATTTTCCAAGATTAAATTTACCTTGACACAAATGAGTGAATAATATGGATTATGTTGGATATACTGGGTAATAATCTAAGATCATTATACTAGATCATAAAAGACCTCAGCATACAGTGTTTGCAATTGTAAATCTCCACTTAAAATTTATTTCAAAGATTATGATTCTTGAACGGAAGAAACACAGCACAAAGAATCCAGGATTTTTTTTTCTCTATATTGAAAAACCTAATGTAAAGAACAGTCCAAAGGAAGGAGGTTATAATGGTTTCAACCGAGCATGAAGTCTGGCTGGAGCAGATAGACTACACGATAGCTTTGCAACAGACTCACATGATTTGAAAGAAAAAAAAAAGACATTTTGCAGAAAGGAAATTAGAATCAAAGGAAAAAAATTTCAAACCTTGAGCTTTTAAAAAATATATAAATCATCTCAGCTCAGCGCTATTCTATGGCTCAGCATCTGTCTTGCTGAGATATCATTGCACATTGGGCGGCTGAAAGCCTTTTTCCTTTACTTGTGCTTCTCAAGAGAGTTGGGAGTAATTGGTCTGCATAACACATACCCTGTTCTGCCTCATCGCTTAAATCTTCCATATTTCAGCCTGGGCTTTCTTCTGTTAAAATATTCAAGCATTATTCGGTTTCACTGCCTGTCTGAATGCAGCAACAAATAACTGAATTGAAGGATTACATTAAATAAATTTTTTTTTTCTAACTTTTGGTGTGATTTTCTAAAAGAAAACAATCTTAAAAGCATTCAGGCTTGGGGAAGCTTCTCATTTGAAAATCTAGTTCATGCTGGCTCGAAAAATGTCGATAGATCTGAGGGTTAACGTAACTAAAGAGTACTTTGTGGCTCTTCCAGATATGAACAAGGACCAGATTTTGCTCAGTCTGGAGGAAGGCTCCTCTGTGACACCCGAGTAAATCAAAGAGGAATTCTCTTTGCTTCTTTCCATGACAGCTTTTGCTGGCTTTTCTGGATTGATACATGACTCAGTAATTCAGAATGGAGACTCTTCCTAAAGCACAAACTACTAGTCTTCAAGGAAGTTTCTCTGGCTATTTTGTTTTTGTGATTTTACAACCCAAACTGCAGATGCTCTATTGGCAGTATTGATTAAACATGTTGGTTTTTTATTAATGTCTCTATCAGTCAATCATAAAGAAAATTAACCCTGAATATTCACTGGAAGGACTGATGCTGAAGCTCCAAATTTTTGGCCACCTGATGTGAAGCGCCTGCTCATTGGAAAAGACCCTGATGAAGACTGAAGCAAAAAGAAGGGGGTGGCTGAGCATGAGATGGTTGGAGGCATCACCGACTCAACGGACATGAGTTTGAGCTAACTCCAGGAGACAGTGAAGGACAGAGGAGCCTGGCTTGCTGCAGTCCATGGGCTCACAAAGAGTCAGACACGACTTAGTGACTGAACAGCAATGACATACCTAAGCTGCACAGTGGAGATTTCATTCACTTTCATGCTCTTCAAGGAACTTGCTCTGAACCTAAGAACTTATAGGCTTTAAACATCCTGCAGAAAGTTCTTTGTGAAGTAATAGAGGTACTATTTCCAACAAGACTAAGCTTGCAGGAAATGTTAGCAACTTACTAACAGAAAGAAAACTATTAAAAAGCTAGAAAACCAAATTATGCTGAATGGATGTTTTCCTTATATTAATATTATTGGCCCTTAAAATCCTATTAATGGAATGAGAGGTTTCCTTGAGACAGCTGTGATGAACAGAGTTTGCTTTTGTGCGTTTTTCCCTCTAAGTCCCAAACACCTCTCTCTTACTTTTTATCTGTCTTGTGTTATTCAACCAGGACACAGTTGTTTCCACCAGGGAATTTACTGAGTCACAGAAACAGGTTTATTATGATCAAAAATGCAGTTTTTTTTTCTCTACTTCAAATGAAATTATATTAGAGTTCCATGTCAACTAGATACTTGGTTCTTGTTACAAGATGAATAGGAAAGAAATCCAGACCCGAGGGAATTCAGAAGGTATATTTGTGTGTGCAACTGTCTTCCCCATTTTGCTTTAAGAAAATGTTGGAGATAGCATGCTGCTGCTGCTGCTAAGTCACTTCAGTCGCGTCCGACTCTGTGTGACCCCATAGACGGCAGCCCACCAGGCTCCCCCGTCCCTGGGATTCTCCAGGCAAGAACACTGGAGTGGGTTGCCATTTCCTTCTCCAGTGCATGAAAGAGAAAAGTGAAAGTGAAGTCGCTCAGTCTGTCCGACTGTTAGCGACCCCATGGACTGCAGCCCACCAGGCTACTCCGTCCATTGGATTTTCCAGGCAAGAGTACTGGGGTGGGGTGCCATTGCCTTCCCCGGGGAGATAGCATAGTCTATCAGTAAAAAAGTAAGAAGATGTAGATTTAAATTTTGGTTTTGTTCTATAATCCCTGAGCTGCTTTGGATTTCAATGTGCTCAAATGAAAAATGAGGATCTTCATTCTTTTACATAAACGCCAGATATATAAGTGAAATAGCATATTGCCTGTAATTTGAATTACTCAAGGGAAATGTGGTATAAAAACTAAAGTTATCACCAAGCCCCAGCAACTGCTGGCTCGACGTGAAAGTGGTCTCATCTCAGTGAGGGGGCTAAATGAAGACAGGGCAACACGCATGCTGGAGACCCCCTCCTCCATCCAGGCAGGGACCACCTCACCTGTTCCCACGTGCTCTAATTTCTTCTCCTTCACTGTGTGGACTGATTTATTTTCTCAAGAATATTGGTTTAAAAAATGAAAATAGAGAAAATGGAATTCCCTGGTGGTCCAGGGGTTAGGATTCCATGCTTCCGATGCAGTGGGCATGGGTTTGATCCCTGGTAAAAGGCAATGGCACCCCACTCCAGTACTCTTGTCTGGAAAAGCCCATGGATGGAGGAGCCTGGTGGGCTGCAGTCTATGGGTCGTGAAAGGTCAGACACAACTGAGGGGTTTCACTTTCACTTTTCACTTTCATGCATTGGAGAAGGAAATGGCAACCCACTCCAGTGTTCTTGCCTGGAGAATCCCAGGGACGGGGGAGCCTGGTGGGCTGCTGTCTCTGGGGTCACACAGAGTTGGACATGACTGAAGACTTAGCAGCAGCAGCAGGAGAATTAAAATTCCACATGCTGAAAGGTGCAGCTAAAAAAAAAATAGAGAAAAGCAAACATTTTTCCTGAGCTTGTGTTCCTCTCTCTTCTCCCTTCTTTTTCAAACTTGCTTCTTGAAACTTGCTTACCATCTACTCGGCTCCTCGCAATAGCTTCCCTGCATTCTCTCTTGAGTCCCAGGTCTCTCCCACCCTCAGTGGGTCTGCTCCTGATGGCGCCACCAACAGCTCCAGGTTGGTGAGTCAGGTGGCCACTTGGTTGACCAGGTTAAAACTGCTCACGGTCACCCCTTCTGCCCTCCTAGCTGGGTTTCCATCTTCATCCTGTCCCCTTAAATCGCTCTTACAGAACAGCTAAGGAAGAAACACCGTCTTGTTCTATATCTTCAAGTAATTCAAGGATCATCAATCACGTTGCTCTTTGTTATCCAGTTGCTCAGTCATGTCAGATGCTTTGCGACCCCATGGACAGCAACACGCCAGGCTTCCCTGTCCTTCACCATCTCCTGGAGCTTGCTCAAACTCACGTCCATTGAGTCAGTGAGGCCATCCAACCATCTCACCCTCTGTTACCCTCTTCTCCTCCTGCCCTCAATCTTTCCCAGCATCAGGGGCTTTTCCAATGAGTTGGCTCTTGGCATCAGGTGGCTAAAGTATTGGAGCTTCAGCTTCAGCATCAGTCCTGCCAATGAATATTCAGGGTTGATTTCCTTTAGGATGGACTGGTTATGTAGAGGAGAAATTCTGATATCACCATGGCTTAAAGCATCCCCTCACGCCTTGCCCTTTTACTCTCTAACAATACTGGTTTGTATGTCCCCCCCCCCCACAGTTTTATTTCTGGTTCCTGCCTTAGCGTATACTTTCCCAACACTTGCAATACACTTTCCGTCCACCCTTGGTTAATTATAATACAGCTTTCCAAAACCATCTCCTGTAGGATGATTTCTCAGAACAACAATGGCTACTTGAAGTGGTAAACGTGCAGATACTCTGCTGAACACTGTTCATCGCCTCATTTACTAACATGCTTTAGTCCTCAATGTAAGTACTTTAGCCCCCTGATGTAAGTACCATAATTAGTTGTGTTGTGTTATAGGTGAGGACCCCTAGGACAAAGGAGGTCAAATCTGTTCCCGAAGGTCACACAGCTAGAAGGAGTGCTCATTGGGGTTTGGCGATAATCTGTGAGGTTCCAGAACTTCAGCTTCTTTTTGGGTAAGGGGGAAGCTATGCCAGTCTTCATCACAGCATGGGGGCTTAGCTGTCCTATGGCAGGTGGGATCTTAGTTTCCTGACAAGGAGTCAAACCCATGTCCCCTGCCTTGGAAGGCAGGTTCTTAACCACTGGACTGCCAGTGAAGTCCCCAGAACTTCAGCTTCTAAACATTAGACTCTCTCATCAAAATAATATTTTCAAGCAATAGATGCATTTTTATTTCTGCAGTTTGGTACCTGCTATTTCTTTTATATGAAATGTGTTTCCCCACTTTCTTAAAAAATCTGATTCATTATTTTTAGACACATCTTATCGACCTGCCTCCAACCTGAGGGAGGCACGTCTTCCTTCTTTGCATCTTCCACCCTAGTGCTCAGGGCTTCACACTAAGGCTCCCTAATTCTGTGTATCTCTCCTCTATGAAGCTGACAAGTTTTAATTAAGGGCAGGACTCTTTGTGGCCCCACGGCCTAGTACTGGACACCTGTACTCAAATGATAGGGATAACATAACAGTGATGAGACAAGGAACAAAAAAGGCAGAAAACTGTGGCCCACAGACAAGCTGAAGGGGCCCATTTGTGATATTTCTCATCACTTGGTTACCCTTTCCTTAGGTTCTTTACAATACAGAATCAGTCATGCTAACCAGCACAGATGACTCTTCTGATTTCAGATGAGCTACATTATTAAGATGAAGAGGAGAAATGACAAGCCACATCAGATTTTCTATCAGAAACAAACTCATAAAAAGCACTTTGTTCCTGATGAAGGCTATGCTTCCAACTTTGTAAGATTAAAAAAATTATAATTGACTATAAATTCTATACAACATATCTGTGGTATAAAGCTTTACAAATGCATGGATTCTTGAACAGGACAACAGACCAGTCAACTTATGACTATATGTTGTGTTTTTAGAGCTTTCCATAGAAAATTCTAATCTCATTAAAAATTTTCTTTATTTTGAAATAATTTTAAACTTACATAATAGTTACAAAGATAATACAGAGTTCCTGTACACCCTTGACCCAGTTTTTTTCCCCATGTTAGCATCTTACATAACCACAGGACATTGATCAAAACGAAAAACTTAACCTTGGTTGACTACTTTGAACCAAAATGCAGAATTTCTTTGTAACTTTCCAGATTTTGCATGAATGCCTTTTTTTTTTTTTTTTTCTGTTTTAGAATCCCATCCAGGATTTCACATTATATTTCATTGTCACGTCTTGACACCCTTTTGTGTGTGTGTGTGTGTGTGTGTATGTGCGTGTGCTTGTTTAAGCTCTTCCTTACTTTCTCGCTCCACAAAAGTACTTAAGTCTTATCTTGTGTTTTCCCTGCCTCAGCTTGAGAATCAGCCACTTCTCCAAAGAATATTGATTTCTTTTACTGGAGAATGGTTTTCAGAAAAAAAGAATCTTAGGACGGGGTTTTCTTGATATTACTGGCATGTCACTGCTTCTAGGCTCACCCAGGAGAAAGAGCTAGGAAATATATGTATGTATATGAGCCCTTGTATGCACACACATCTGTATTTAGTATCTACTTATTTATGTATATACCCATCATTATGTCTACGTATCTGTCCACATAGCTATGTGTCTGTATATCTATTGATGTATCTATGTTTCCATCTATGCACCTATATGCTTACATCCCATCTTGCAATACACTGAGTTCATACTGACACTCCTACTCTAATTTCTTGCCAAAGAAGTCATCTGGCATTTTCCTTTTGTTAATCTGTAACTTCTTTCTCAGGCTTCCCTGGTGACTCAGTGGTAAAGAATCCACTTGCCAATGCAGGAGACTTGGATTCTCGGGGTCTATAAGATCCCCTGGAGAAGGGAACGTCAACTCACTCCAGGATATTTGCCTGGAGAATCCCATGGACAGAGGACCTGGTGGGTTACAGTCCATGGGGTCACAGAAGAGTCAGACACAACTTAGCAATCAAACAACTTCTTCCTCTGACTGTGTGAAATCTGGCTCTCATTATCTCCGTAAACTTTTTTATGTGTTCCGCCTTAGTTGACAGGTAGCTAGTAGCAGTGATGACATTCACCATAGAATAAACCCCACACTTTACACTGGAGGTTTGGAAGACACACATTTTGTCCTGGCGTCTCTACATTGGGGTCTTGAACTCAACTCACACACTGTCCCCATAGGGAATTTCTTTTCAGACAACCACCATGCCTTCTACAACTGCTATTCACGAGTACGCCTGTGGTAGATTGTAGAGTTGTTCAATTTTGCATCCTTTGATTAAAAGGGCTTATTAGATGCACTATGAAAACATATTAGCATATTTCATGTAAAACAACACGGAGATAGGGGTAACATCAAACAAAATAGCACACATATACATTTCTCATTTCTTAATAATGATCTAAGTCATTCTTTTAATATCAGAGTAAAAAATACTCAATAGTCATAGGGCTGTGAGGATGCCAGCCATGCCCTGCCTCCACTGTGTCTGCTGCTGAACAAGGGCAGCGGGTAGAATGTAAGGAAAGGTCCACAATGAAACCACTAACCCTCTAGTCGGAATGAAGAAAAAGATTGGCCGCTGTTCTTAGATAAACACCATGGCTTCCTGGCCACTTTTGGTTGGGAAAAAATCAGTCCAATGTAGTCCAGACTCATACCTGAATCAAACCTCACTCCCACTCTCCTACCTCCATGCCCACCCTCTCTGAGCTACAAGGGTGGCTTCAGTTCTAGAACTGGGAAGGGGACAAAGTCTCTTCTTTCATTCATTCATTCATCTCCTTCTTTGGGGTCCAGCTCCTCCAGAGCAGAGGCCAGGATGGAGAGTTAGGAGGACAAAACATTGTCTGAGGAACCCGGCCACATTTCAGGGTGGCCCTCTTTGTGATCTGGTCTGGATCTACCCTGTTCAAAGTTGATGGCCTTCTGTAAGGCTGACCGGTGTTAAGAGGCAGAGACACAAAATTCTGGCCTGCAA
Organism: Oreotragus oreotragus; assembly: GCA_006410675.1. NCBI lineage: Eukaryota > Metazoa > Chordata > Mammalia > Artiodactyla > Bovidae > Oreotragus > Oreotragus oreotragus. Next base: position 341,663 of record SJYX01002335.1, on the reverse strand, counting down.
GGGATGATGTTGACTAAACCAAGGTTGGACCAATCAGACCTTCTCCCCTTAGGAGGCTGAACTTGGGACAGAGAAAGTGTTATTTGTAACAGAACAAAAAGTCAACATTTACATGAGACAAAAACAAAGATGGGTTATTTATGTTTCCCTAAGGGCTTCCCAGTACTCTTGCCTGGCAAATCCCATGGACGGAAGAGCCTGGTGGGCTGCAGACCATGGGGTCGCGAAGAGTCGGACACGACTCAGCGACTTCACTTTCACTTTTCACTTTCATGCATTGGAGAAGGAAGTGGCAACCAGCTCCAGTGTTCTTGCCTGGAAAATCCCAGGGACGGGGGAGCCTGGTGGGCTGCTGTCTAAGGGGTCGCACAGAGTCAGACACGACTGAAGCAACTCAGCAGCAGCAAGGGCTTCCCAGGTGGCACTAATGGTAAAGAACTGCCTGCCAGTGCAGGGGACGTAAGAGACATGGGTTCGGTCCTTGGGTCGGGGAGATCCCCTGAAGAAAGGCACAGCAACCCACTCCAGTGTTCTTGCTGGAAAACCCTATGAACAGAGGATCCTGGTAGGCTGTGGTCCATAGGGCTGCAAAGAGCTAGACTCGAGGGGCAAAACACCAGTATCATTAAAGCTTGTTTTCCTTTATGTGTTAGTTATTCAGTCATGCAGGACTCTTTGCAAGCCCACAGACTGTAGCCCGCCAGGCTCCTCTGCCCGTGGGATTCTCCAGGCAAGAATGGAATCTTCCCAACCCAGGGACGAACCAGGGTCTCCTGCATTGCAGGCAGATTCTTTACCATATACGCCACCAGGGAAGCTCTGTTTTTTCCCTTAAGGCTGCAGTATCTCTTCCCTCCTCAACCCTATACAATCGTATCCAGATTGACACCTTCCACTGTCATGCCAATACAGAGAAGGTCTCTAAGATTGAAGCGTCAAAGAGGTCAGGGGTTTCTGTCTGGTTTGTTTGCTGACATATCCCTTGCACCCAGAACACATGCCTGGCACATGGCAGGCTCTGGATAAACAGTTGAGAATGATCAGGAACATCCCTATTTGTATCTCCAGCCAGCCAGCCAGCCCTCATTCCTGAACTCTAGACCGATCCATGCCATCCATTAGGCCTCTCTACTCAGAGTCTCACTCACACCAGCCCAAGACAGGCTGATGGTCTTCTCTGTACTAATGTTTCCTGGTTCAGGGGATGGAACTGTCACCCATCCAAGGAGATGAACCTGAAACCAGGAATCATCCTTGAGATGCTCATATATATGTCCTTCTACCCACAAACTCACTAAGTCCCTGCTGATTCTGCTTCCCAAATAGCTCTCCAGTTCACACTGCCTCCCATCTGAAAAGCCTCCAGGGGCTCCCTATTGTTCTGGGGGCAGAGGGAAAAGTTCTTGGCATTTTTCTTCAGGCTCCGTGTGGTCTAAGCCCCACTTACTTTTCTACACTCACTTTACATCACTTTTTTCTGGGGTCACACTGAACATGTTTCCTTCTCTCTGGAATGTTCTTTCCTCCCCTCTGATAGCTACATCTCCATGAAGTTCACCGCTGCTCCTTCTTCATAGCTCAACCCAAGTGTCTCTTTCTCCTTCCCTACCCCCCTGTCCCCCATCTGGGTCCACGTCTTCTAGGAATTCCTCTCTCAAATGCTGTTCTTCTCTGCAGAAGTGTCATCCCACATTATAAATATCTATCCACTGCTTTGATTGNATTAGACTCTCTCATCAAAATAATATTTTCAAGCAATAGATGCATTTTTATTTCTGCAGTTTGGTACCTGCTATTTCTTTTATATGAAATGTGTTTCCCCACTTTCTTAAAAAATCTGATTCATTATTTTTAGACACATCTTATCGACCTGCCTCCAACCTGGGGGAGGCACGTCTTCCTTCTTTGCGTCTTCCACCCTAGTGCTCAGGGCTTCACACTAAGGCTCCCTAATTCTGTGTATCTCTCCTCTATGAAGCTGACAAGTTTTAATTAAGGGCAGGACTCTTTGTGGCTCCACGGCCTAGTACTGGACACCTGTACTCAAATGATAGGGATAACATAACAGTGATGAGACAAGGAACAAAAAAGGCAGAAAACTGTGGCCCACAGACAAGCTGAAGGGGCCCATTTGTGATATTTCTCATCACTTGGTTACCCTTTCCTTAGGTTCTTTACAATACAGAATCAGTCATGCTAACCAGCACAGATGACTCTTCTGATTTCAGATGAGCTACATTATTAAGATGAAGAGGAGAAATGACAAGCCACATCAGATTTTCTATCAGAAACAAACTCATAAAAAGCACTTTGTTCCTGATGAAGGCTATGCTTCCAACTTTGTAAGATTAAAAAAATTATAATTGACTATAAATTCTATACAACATATCTGTGGTATAAAGCTTTACAAATGCATGGATTCTTGAACAGGACAACAGACCAGTCAACTTATGACTATATGTTGTGTTTTTAGAGCTTTCCATAGAAAATTCTAATCTCATTAAAAATCTTCTTTATTTTGAAATAATTTTAAACTTACATAATAGTTACAAAGATAATACAGAGTTCCTGTACACCCTTGACCCAGTTTTTTTCCCCATGTTAGCATCTTACATAACCACAGGACATTGATCAAAACGAAAAACTTAACCTTGGTTGACTACTTTGAACCAAAATGCAGAATTTCTTTGTAACTTTCCAGATTTTGCATGAATGCCTTTTTTTTTTTTTTTTTCTGTTTCAGAATCCCATCCAGGATTTCACATTATATTTCATTGTCACGTCTTGACACCCTTTTGTGTGTGTGTGTATGTGTGTGTGTGTGTTTAAGCTCTTCCTTACTTTCTGGCTCCACAAAAGTGCTTAAGTCTTATCTTGTGTTTTCCCTGCCTCAGCTTGAGAATCAGCCACTTCTCCAAAGAATATTGATTTCTTTTACTGGAGAATGGTTTTCAGAAAAAAAGAATCTTAGGACGGGGTTTTCTTGATATTACTGGCATGTCACTGCTTCTAGGCTCACCCAGGGGAAAGAGCTAGGAAATATATGTATGTATATGAGCCCTTGTATGCACACACATCTGTATTTAGTATCTACTTATTTATGTATATACCCATCATTATGTCTACGTATCTGTCCACATAGCTATGTGTCTGTATATCTATTGATGTATCTATGTTTCCATCTATGCACCTATATGCTTACATCCCATCTTGCAATACACTGAGTTCATACTGACACTCCTACTCTAATTTCTTGCCAAAGAAGTCATCTGGCATTTTCCTTTTGTTAATCTGTAACTTCTTTCTCAGGCTTCCCTGGTGACTCAGTGGTAAAGAATCCACTTGCCAATGCAGGAGACTTGGATTCTCGGGGTCTATAAGATCCCCTGGAGAAGGGAACGTCAACTCACTCCAGGATATTTGCCTGGAGAATCCCATGGACAGAGGACCTGGTGGGTTACAGTCCATGGGGTCACAGAAGAGTCAGACACAACTTAGCAATCAAACAACTTCTTCCTCTGACTGTGTGAAATCTGGCTCTCATTATCTCCGTAAACTTTTTTATGTGTTCCGCCTTAGTTGACAGGTAGCTAGTAGCAGTGATGACATTCACCATAGAATAAACCCCACACTTTACACTGGAGGTTTGGAAGACACACATTTTGTCCTGGCGTCTCTACATTGGGGTCTTGAACTCAACTCACACACTGTCCCCATAGGGAATTTCTTTTCAGACAACCACCATGCCTTCTACAACTGCTATTCACGAGTACGCCTGTGGTAGATTGTAGAGTTGTTCAATTTTGCATCCTTTGATTAAAAGGGCTTATTAGATGCACTATGAAAACATATTAGCATATTTCATGTAAAACAACACGGAGATAGGGGTAACATCAAACAAAATAGCACACATATACATTTCTCATTTCTTAATAATGATCTAAGTCATTCTTTTAATATCAGAGTAAAAAATACTCAATAGTCATAGGGCTGTGAGGATGCCAGCCATGCCCTGCCTCCACTGTGTCTGCTGCTGAACAAGGGCAGCGGGTAGAATGTAAGGAAAGGCCCACAATGAAACCACTAACCCTCTAGTCGGAATGAAGAAAAAGATTGGCCGCTGTTCTTAGATAAACACCATGGCTTCCTGGCCATTTTTGGTTGGGAAAAATCAGTCCAATGCAGTCCAGACTCATACCTGAATCAAACCTCACTCCCACTCTCCTACCTCCATGCCCACCCTCTCTGAGCTACAAGGGTGGCTTCAGTTCTAAAACTGGGAAGGGGACAAAGTCTCTTCTTTCATTCATTCATTCATCTCCTTCTTTGGGGTCCAGCTCCTCCAGAGCAGAGGCCAGGATGGAGAGTTAGGAGGACAAAACATTGTCTGAGGAACCCGGCCACATTTCAGGGTGGCCCTCTTTGTGATCTGGTCTGGATCTACCCTGTTCAAAGTTGATGGCCTTCTGTAAGGCTGACCGGTGTTAAGAGGCAGAGACACAAAATTCTGGCCTGCAAGGGATGATGTTGACTAAACCAAGGTTGGACCAATCAGACCTTCTCCCCTTAGGAGGCTGAACTTGGGACAGAGAAAGTGTTATTTGTAACAGAACAAAAAGTCAACATTTACATGAGACAAAAACAAAGATGGGTTATTTATGTTTCCCTAAGGGCTTCCCAGTACTCTTGCCTGGCAAATCCCATGGACGGAAGAGCCTGGTGGGCTGCAGACCATGGGGTCGCGAAGAGTCGGACACGACTCAGCGACTTCACTTTCACTTTTCACTTTCATGCATTGGAGAAGGAAGTGGCAACCAGCTCCAGTGTTCTTGCCTGGAAAATCCCAGGGACGGGGGAGCCTGGTGGGCTGCTGTCTAAGGGGTCGCACAGAGTCAGACACGACTGAAGCAACTCAGCAGCAGCAAGGGCTTCCCAGGTGGCACTAATGGTAAAGAACTGCCTGCCAGTGCAGGGGACGTAAGAGACATGGGTTCGGTCCTTGGGTCGGGGAGATCCCCTGAAGAAAGGCACAGCAACCCACTCCAGTGTTCTTGCTGGAAAACCCTATGAACAGAGGATCCTGGTAGGCTGTGGTCCATAGGGCTGCAAAGAGCTAGACTCGAGGGGCAAAACACCAGTATCATTAAAGCTTGTTTTCCTTTATGTGTTAGTTATTCAGTCATGCAGGACTCTTTGCAAGCCCACAGACTGTAGCCCGCCAGGCTCCTCTGCCCGTGGGATTCTCCAGGCAAGAATGGAATCTTCCCAACCCAGGGACGAACCAGGGTCTCCTGCATTGCAGGCAGATTCTTTACCATATACGCCACCAGGGAAGCTCTGTTTTTTCCCTTAAGGCTGCAGTATCTCTTCCCTCCTCAACCCTATACAATCGTATCCAGATTGACACCTTCCACTGTCATGCCAATACAGAGAAGGTCTCTAAGATTGAAGCGTCAAAGAGGTCAGGGGTTTCTGTCTGGTTTGTTTGCTGACATATCCCTTGCACCCAGAACACATGCCTGGCACATGGCAGGCTCTGGATAAACAGTTGAGAATGATCAGGAACATCCCTATTTGTATCTCCAGCCAGCCAGCCAGCCCTCATTCCTGAACTCTAGACCGATCCATGCCATCCATTAGGCCTCTCTACTCAGAGTCTCACTCACACCAGCCCAAGACAGGCTGATGGTCTTCTCTGTACTAATGTTTCCTGGTTCAGGGGATGGAACTGTCACCCATCCAAGGAGATGAACCTGAAACCAGGAATCATCCTTGAGATGCTCATATATATGTCCTTCTACCCACAAACTCACTAAGTCCCTGCTGATTCTGCTTCCCAAATAGCTCTCCAGTTCACACTGCCTCCCATCTGAAAAGCCTCCAGGGGCTCCCTATTGTTCTGGGGGCAGAGGGAAAAGTTCTTGGCATTTTTCTTCAGGCTCCGTGTGGTCTAAGCCCCACTTACTTTTCTACACTCACTTTACATCACTTTTTTCTGGGGTCACACTGAACATGTTTCCTTCTCTCTGGAATGTTCTTTCCTCCCCTCTGATAGCTACATCTCCATGAAGTTCACCGCTGCTCCTTCTTCATAGCTCAACCCAAGTGTCTCTTTCTCCTTCCCTACCCCCCTGTCCCCCATCTGGGTCCACGTCTTCTAGGAATTCCTCTCTCAAATGCTGTTCTTCTCTGCAGAAGTGTCATCCCACATTATAAATATCTATCCACTGCTTTGATTGTTTGATTTATGTCCAATTCCTCCACTAGACCCTCAGCTCCATGAGAGCAGAGAATTACCTGTTTATTCTTGTCTCCTTTATGCCTGACCCAGTGTTGTGCACGTAGTAGGGAATTGAATGAACACGCAGAGAACAGCAATGCTCTGGGTAGAACGGACAAGCAGACGGGCTTCTTGGAACAAAGAACAGAAGGGCTGCGTGAAGCCTGAGTCCTGATGCCATCAAGGCAATGATACCTCGTGTCTCATGTTTAGGCACCCAGAGGACAGCACGCACTACCTCATTCCTCAACAGGTCTGAACGCAGCTAGCAAAAGCCTTTCTGCAATGCAGTGACAGCCAGACACTTCAGAAAACTGAAACCAATTGTCACTTTTTTTTCTTCAGTTCAGTTCAGTNTTCACAGTCCAACTCTCACATCCATACATGACCACAGGAAAAACCATGGCCTTGACTAGATGGACCTTAGTTGGCAAGTAATGTCTCTGCTTTTGAATATACTATCTAGGTTGGTCATAACTTTTCTTCCAAGGAGTAAGCGTCTTCTAATTTCATGGCTGCAGTCACCATCTGCAGTGATTTTGGAGCCCCCAAAATAAAGTCAGCCATAATAATCCACTTTCCCATTGTCTGTGAAAGGCTCTGATGAGAAAAAGTGCTGTTGGTGTTTAAAATTTTTGTTCTCTTAATTAAAGAAAGAAAAGTGAGACAGCATCTCCATGGCTGGGCAGAGGGCTGGGCACTGGACACGCTGAAGGGTAAGCCTCCTGCCTGGTTCATACACATTATCTTTCCAAGTCTCACCTAAAAAATTGCGAGAGTATCTTGCAGAGTGCTGTGATAAACTGTAAGAAAAGTGATTCTGAACTAGCACAACCACAGACTGATACAACCAAGTCATCAAGGTAAACTTGGACTATAGCCTGCCAGGCTCCTCTGTCCATGGGATTTTCAAGGCCAGAATACTGCAGTGAGTCTCCAGGAGATCTTCCTAATCCAGGAAGATTGGGAATTGAACCCGGGACTCCTGTATTGCAGCCAGATTCTTTACCAGCTGAGTTACCATGGAACCCTAAACAGGCTTAGGCATGTCATTTTATGTTTGTTCAATGTCCAAAGAGACTGGAGCTATCTTATTAAACATCCTGGGTGCCAGGGAAGAGGCAAAGAACAAAGTTTCCTTCTTTCGTTTCTTTTTTTTTTTTTTTTTAAGCTGTCTGGTCATCTTAGATGCAGTGTATGGGCTTATTGCCTAGTGGCATGCTGGATCTTAGTTCCCTAATCGGAGGCTGAACCTACATTCCTTGCACTGCGAGGCAGATTCTTAACCACTGGGCCACCGGGGAGGCCCCAGAACAAGGTTTCTGAAAACAACAGCCTCTAAAAGTGATCTGGTTTGGCTCAATCCCACATGGAATGAAATTTTGGAAGGGCTCAGTGAAATCCTTCTTCCAGGAAAGTCTCACATTTACAAACTTTACTCTTGCGGGAGTTGTTCGGTTAGAGGCAGAAGAAAATGAGTCCAGCTGTTGAGAAAGCTGCTCTTGGTTGGTGAAAGCTGCCCGACATTCCGAGAGGACCCATTGTCGCTCAGCTCTGTCACCTCCCGGAGGCAGAAAGAGGTCCTTTATTCTCGGAAGGTGTTTTTAGTTTTCAAGGGCTGCCATATCGAGTACCAAAAACTGGTGGCTTGGAACAGCAGACATGTACAGTCTCAGTTCCGGAGGCTGGAAACCCCAAATCCACGTGTCTACAGACTTGGTTTCTTCTGAAGGTTCTGAGGGAAGGTCTGTTCCAAGACTCCTAGCTTCTGGAGATGGTCCACACCCCAGGTATTCCTTAGCTCATACACGCGTCACTCCAGTCCCTGTCTGTGTGTCTCCCTCTTCTCCTCTTTGTATGGGGACACCAGTCATAGTGGATTAGCAGTGCTGGTCACTCAGGCATGCCCAACTCTGCGACCTACCCCATGGACTGCAGGACCCCAGGCTCCTCCGTCCATGGGATTCTCCAGGCAAGAGTACTGGAGTGGGTTGCCATTTCCTTCTCCAGGGGATCTTCCCAACCCAGGGATTGAACCCAGGTCTCCAGCATTGCTGGCAGATTCTTTACCATCTAAGCCACCTTAATGACCTCAACTTAACCTGATTTCAAATGCCCTTATTTCCAAATCAGGTCACATTAACAGGTCCTGGGAGTTACAGCTTCAGTGTATCTTTTTAGGGGGCATAATTCAACTCACACTAGGAGGACACCAATTTTCACAGGTACCTCATCTGTTTTGTTTTGACTTCCTGAATCCTTATTACCTGTTTAACTCCAAAACTCCATTTGGAATTTTGGCTGTTTCCCCATTTTTGCATTGACTTCTTGACTTCTAGGATGTTATCTTTTCTTTTTTAAATTGAGGTATAGTTGATTTATAATATTATATATGTTTCAGTTATACAACACAATGACTCATAATTTTTAAAGGTTCTATTTCTTTTTTATAGTTGTTGTAAAGTCTTGGCCACATTCCCTTTGCTGTAAGATGGATTGTCCTAGCTTATTTATTTTATGCACGTTAGCTTGTATCTCTTAATCTCCTGTGTGCTTAGACACTCAGTTGTGTCCGACTCTTTGATCCATGTCCTGTATGTAGCCCACCAGGCAACTCCACCCATGGGATTCTCCAGGCAAGAATACTGGAGTGGGTAGCCATTCCCTTCTCCAGGAGATGTGCCCAACCCAGGGATCGAACCCAGGTCTCCTGCACTACAGGCCGATTCTTTACCGTCTGAGTCACCAGGGAAGCCCATGACTCATCTCTGACCAAAAGCTTGAGAGTGGCTTTATGCGGAGCTGGATTACACTGAAGGCTTCGAGTAAAATTCTGAGTTTACCGACTCTCGGGCGCAGACAATTTACAGCTTCTTCGGAATCCTAATCCTTTGGCCCTGGGCGGTTGAGCAACAGGGATCCCAGATATCGGAGGCCTCCAGTCGCATGTGATTTCCAACTGTCATACAAATATTCAGTGGAAAAAAATCTGTGGGGTAGCACCATAGTAAATGATGTTCAGATAGCTAAAAAAATTAAGAATTGCTCAGTAACCCAGTTCGGAATCCTAATCCTTTGGCCCTGGGCGGTTGAGCAACAGGGATCCCAGATATCGGAGGCCTCCAGTCGCATGTGATTTCCAACTGTCATACAAATATTCAGTGGAAAAAAATCTGTGGGGTAGCACCATAGTAAATGATGTTCAGATAGCTAAAAAAATTAAGAATTGCTCAGTAACCCAGTGGTCTGTCTGGAAACTTGGGAGTATGAGAAGTCCAAGAGGAAAAAGTTAGCAATTCGTCTTTCCTTTGTTAACTGTCATCACCCACCTCATGTTGTTGTTGTTTTTTTTAATGTGGACTATTTTTAAAGTCTTTATTGAATTTGTTACAAAACTGCTTTTTTTATGTTCTTTTTTTTTTTTTTTTTTTTTTACCACAAGGCATGTGGGATCTTAGCCTCCCTGATCAGGGATCAAACCTGCATTCCCTGCAATGGAAGGCAGTCTTAACCCCTGGACTGCCAGGCAAGTCTCACTCATCTTCTTTAACCCAGCTTCTGCACCATCAGAATCCCTGAGTGTGCTCTCACCACCTTACCAGTATGGTAACCAATTTTTAATTAAATTTTTTAAAAGACTGTGATCAGGAACACATAACAACATTCGCCATCTAAGCCATTCTTTAAGGGTACAGCTCGGTAGTGTTAAGTACCTTCACACTGTGTACCAAAGGTCTCTAGAATTTTTTCATCTTTGAAAACTAAAACCCCTGTAGCCACTGAACCACAAGAAGAAGTCCTCTTTGCCCCCTGTAACTGCCACTTTACTTTCTGCTTCTGTGAAGCCAGAAGGCAGCAATCAGGGTTTAGCTGAGTGGATCCTCTGGCCACGACTTGTCTCCCTAAATCCTGAAGGACTTCAATACAGAAGGCAAGACAGAGATGCAAACGAAAGCCCCTGGATAAGACTGCAGAGAAACATTAACTTGGAGCTCACATTTTAAATAGCGCTAAGATTTCTGTTGTTTTTGTTAAAAGGATAATCAATAAGACAGAGAAGCTTCTTTACATGTCTACCCTCAACTATGTTTTGAATGTGAAGCCATAAAAACAATCGCACTTGAGCTCACTTGGGACTTAATACAGAGTTGGGGAAACAGTTTTAATTTCAGAGCTTTGAATTTAATCTAGACAGACTATCTATACTTCCTTTTTCAGTGAATCTTTCCCTGAGGCTTCTCTATGGGATTTTTTTTTTTCCCCTCATAGTTTAATGAATTTTCTACTGCTTAAAAGAGAACCCTTTATATCTGTCTTGCACTGAATTTGCAAAAATCATTAAAGCTGCAAGAACTCTCTTCATTTTCAAAGTTTGCAAAACTCCACTCACGTTCTCCAGCATTTTTGCTACATCACCAAGCACCAAGGTCACTGTTTCCTACTGCTTGCTCTTCAGAGGACAGCGGTAGGTCAAGGGGGTTTTTTAGCCTCTATACAAACTGATTTGGCTTCTCAGCTGCCAAATTATACATTTGCAATCTCATTTCTAGTCAATTTTCTGATCTTATGTAAAAAATATTACATATTTCTCTATTTTTATCTGTCTCCAGGTCCTGTATTGGGTTTTGGGAATGCTAAAAAGAGAATCATGGTCTCTATTTAATTAGAAACGGGGTCACATAAATTATGGCAGCCAGGAAATGATTGCTCCGGTGATACTGCTGCTAGGAAAGCAATAGATAAATTTTATGCAGATGCATAACTAGCATGAGTTTTCAGAACATTAGTTATTTCGAAGCGTGACAAAGGAAGAGCTATATGAGCAGCTATAAAGGCACAACACTGGTAATGTCACAGAGAAGGGTGGCCTGGGGATGAGCATTTATATCAGAACCCATCAAAAGTCATCCCCAAGGAGCCTTTTTATTATTGCCCTCAGAATCCCATCTTTAAAAAAAATATTCTATCAAAATGCCTTTATGAAGCAATAAATAATTCAATGTTGCTTCTTTTTCCTTGAAGAAGAGCATATAGGAAGAGGCTTCTGAGCATTAGGATGCAGTGTTGCTGCCTAGCAAATTTCCTGCTAAAAGTATTTTAAAGTTGGCATTTTGGCTGGGTAAATGCACAATTCCCTTTAGGTTTCCCGAAGTGTCAAGGAAAGCTGTTGGTTCTGTTGTTTGCCCTGAAGAGCCCCACGGCTTAGCATCCCTGGCTGGAAACCACTGCTTTAAAGGGCAAGGAGGAGACTTCAGAAAATAAGGAGGAAAGGTAAGAACTAGGTAAGAAGAATCCGATTCCACCACAATGGATCCTGTGGATTGTTCTTGCTCCTCGGGGAGCTTCTCCCTGCAGAGAGCTCTGGTGTCCTTGGCTAGAGGGCAGCCTGACTTAGGATTCAGTCATGTGTCTCCCCTTTTATCATAGGCTGGGATTCATAGTCTGTGCTCTTTCCTTCAGTTTCATCTCTTGGATGCTTTCCTCATTCACGATGTCACTTCTTTCTTCTTCTCTCCCATCCTAGTTTCTTCACTGCACTGTCCAGCTTTCCACCTTTGTCTCCCAAACTGTCCACCCCTGGGGATATAATCCCTTCCCCAAACACAAGGACCAACTTTCTCTCTTGTAGCCCCATTCGATATTTCATATTTAACTTCTCCATTTTAAAGGTGACTCACACTGGCTTCTATGACTCCTAAAAAATGTCCATGAGTCAACATACATTTTAACACAATTGTTTTTACCACTGCTACTGCTGCTGAGTCACTTCAGTCATGTCCGACTTTGTGTGACCCTACAGACGGCAGCCCACCAGGCTCCCCCGTCCCTGGGATTCTCCAGGCAAGAACACTGGAGTGGGTTGCCATTTCCNAAAAAAAAAAAAAAAACCCAGGGTCCTACTGTTGTTACTGTATCACAGGGACCTATATTCAATATCCTATAATAAACCATAATGGAAAAGAATATAAAGCAGAATGATATGTATGGTTCAGTGAGTAAAGAATCTGCCTGCAGTCTAGGAAACACAGGAGACACGGGTTCGATCCCTGGGTTGGGAAGATCCCCTGGAGAAGGAAATGACAACCCAGCCCGGTATTCTTGCCTGGGAAATCCCATGGACAGAGGAGCCTGGCAGGCTACAGGGTCTCAAAGACTCGAATGTGACTGGATGATTAAGCACAGCACCCATATATATGAATATAAATGTGTAACTGAATCACTTCACTATACAGCAGAAATTAACACATCGTTATCAGTCAGCTATACTTCAGTTTTTAAAAAGCTAAATGAAATCTGTGGTCTAGACCATTCTGTGTCCTCTTTAAGTTCTGGTCAGATCCCAAATGATATGACTGTTAAAATGAAGGGTGCTGGCACTTGTCCTCAGCCAAACATTCTATCAAAATTTTTTAGTAGTTGAAGGCTTTTTCCCCCCTTGTTCTGTGCTCAGTAAACTTGGAAAAGGCGTTAACTTCTGCATAACAATCTCTCTGGTGCTTGAGAATCAAGACTAAATTGCCTCGATTTTCTTACCTTTGTGCCTAACAGTCTAATATTAACAAATGGGAATAATTTGCTAAGAGGGAAATTAAAAGGAAGAATATAAATAAGGAATGAAAAGATTAGCAAATGAATTTGAGACTTTAGAGAATTCAAAGTTGAAAAGGGAATTGAAATTAAAATATTTTTTAAACTCTACGTTTTTGTTGTTTTCTTTCTTTTGCCTTATTTACCCATTCCAAACGAAGCTTATGCCTTTTTAAAAAATTATTATTTGGCAAATACAACGGAAAGGGTGGAAATCTGTTTTTTCCCACAGGCAGGCACCATTAACATTTCTAAAGCACCTGCCCTAAACGTTTTCTCTAGTTTTGCATTTTGTTCGTGTTTGCACTCCTGCCACGTGCCACGCTGTGCTTAGCTCCTCGGTCGTGTCCAACTCTTTTTGACCCCATGGACTGCAGCCCGCCAGGCTCCTCTGTCCATGGGGATTCTCCAGGCAAGAATACTGCAGTGGGTTGCCATGCCCTCCTCCAGGGGATCTTCCCAACTCAAGGATCGAACCCAGGTCTCCTGCACTGCTTGCAGGTTCTTTACCGTCTGAGCCCCCAGCGAAGCCCAAGAATACTGGAGTGGGTAGCCTATCCCTTCTCCAGATCTTCCCGACCCAGGAATTGAACCGGGGTCTCCTGCATTGCAGGGAGATTCTTTACCAACTGAGCTACCAGGGAAGCCTGCACTTCTAACATAGGTATACTAACTTAATATTGTAAGCAGTTTTCAATACTGTTGGAATTCATGAGTGTATTAGTAATCTATTTCTGTGTGACAAATTATGAACAATTTAGGGGACTGCAACCATAAACATTTGTTATCTCGTGTGGTTTCTACAGGTCGGGAATCTAGGATAGGCTTAGTTGGTTGGGTGTTTCTAGCTCAGAGCGTTCCATGAGTTTGCAGTCAAGATTCTGGCTGTGGCTACAGACATCGGAAGGCTTTACTCAGGCTGGGGGATCTGCTTCTGAGAAGGGTCAGTCATGTGGCTGTTGGCCCGAGGCCTCTGCTGGTTGCCACAGGGGCCTCTCCACAGGGCCACTTGAGTGTCCTCGGGAGCTGGCACCTGGCTTCCAGCAGAGTGGGTAAGCCGAGAGAGCACGGTGAAGGCCACAGTGCCCCTTACCGCCTAGTCACAGTAATCCAACCATATTCAACGTGGAAGGGGACTCCACGTCCACGAACTCACCGTCTTGGAGACTAGCTACTGCAACAGACATTTGTAGTAGCTGCAAGAATGTTACAGTAGAAATCTCTATAGCTGTATTAGCTGTTTACCCACAGTTAGGTTTTATCTCCAGTATTCCGTCATTATAAATAACTCTTTCAAGCACTTTCGGGTATAAAGATTTTCATCAGTACTTCAGATCATTTTCTTTGGATATAGTCTTAGAAGTAAGATTGTTGAATTATTTTAAATTTTTCTTAAATTTCATTTAAAATCAGCTTTATAAAGCAAAGTAATATTTTATATTGTCTATTTCAGTTAACAGATGCATTTCCTTGAATGTATTTGTTATGAATATCTTTAAATACCTATACAATGACTCACAACTATGTGTTTAATGCATTCTATATAGCACATACTTTAGGTAGATATTCTAGTTCATATAGGTAATATTTTGATACTTATGGTGTGTGGGTTTTTTCATTATTATTTAACCATTTTATAGATCCTCCTGAGTTTGTTTGTTGCTGTTATTTTGGACAACTTAGAGCTTGATGAAGATCTAAAGAAGCTTAAACAAGTAAGTAATGTATGGGGGATTCTTTACATCAGCATTAAAAAAATAAGGGCAAAGCATGTGCTTACAGGTAATATCAAATCTGTTCAAGCTTCAAAGCAAAGACTTTAATAAATTAACACACTGAGTTGGCAAATATTTTTCTTTTAAGTTTAACCTTCTCTAATATCAACAAAGGAAATTTTTATTGCTCTGTAATTATCCTAGGGATATTTTTATATCATTATTTTGAGTAAAATTAAGATGGGCATGGTATAGTAAATTGAATTTAGATTCTCCTTCAGCCATTAAATAAAGGTTGTTTGGAAATGAAATGCCTCAGGGCCAGCTTGCCATTTGGCATAGCTATATGTGATAGTTTCGATCATCATCATAAAACTATTAAGCATAAATTTGCCTGACCACTAGACACTGAAAGAGAATTTAGTCCTGGTGCTCAAAGTAGGTGTAAGAAATGCGACAGAATAAGTGATCAATTGTGTGCCTAGCTGTATATGAAAACAGACTGGGTGTTATGGCATTGATAATCATTTCCAAAAAATCTCAGTGTAAATATGTGAAGATTATCTTATTGATGGCCAAAAGATTACAGATGTGAATCAGTATTCTCATAGTTTTTGTTCCATGGAAGCTACTTGGCTTGAATATTTGACTCTGTCAAAGAGAAGAGACCCTTTGAGAAGCAGAATTTGTGAAGCAGGGGAGCACCTGGATAAATATTCTTGGATCACCCACCTTGGCACTGCAATAGTTGGGATGTTAATAAAGAATATCCCATCTGGAACTTTTGAAGGGCCCCACATATTCAGAATTTTCAAATTGGATCAAGTTGTCTATTTTTTACAAAGCAAAGACATCACCTATTTACATGTCTTGTTGTTATTTATAATCTCAAAATCACTTTAAGCATTTCAGCTTTTTACTCTTGTTTATCTCCAAAGCCCATGCTTTTAACTAAGGATAGTCAATCACGTAAAAAAATAGACAACTTGATCCAATTTGAAAATTCTGAATATGTGGGGCCCTTCAAAAGTTCCAGATGGGATATTCTTTATTAACATCCCAACTATTGCAGTGCCAAGGTGGGTGATCCAAGAATATTTATCCAGGTGCTCCCCTGCTTCACAAATTCTGCTTCTCAAAGGGTCTCTTCTCTTTGACAGAGTCAAATATTCAAGCCAAGTAGCTTCCATGGAACAAAAACTATGAGAATACTGATTCACATCTGTAATCTTTTGGCCATCAATAAGATAATCTTCACATATTTACACTGAGATTTTTTGGAAATGATTATCAATGCCATAACACCCAGTCTGTTTTCATATACAGCTAGGCACACAATTGATCACTTATTCTGTCGCATTTCTTACACCTACTTTGAGCACCAGGACTAAATTCTCTTTCAGTGTCTAGTGGTCAGGCAAATTTATGCTTAATAGTTTTATGATGATGATCGAAACTATCACATATAGCTATGCCAAATGGCAAGCTGGCCCTGAGGCATTTCATTTCCAAACAACCTTTATTTAATGGCTGAAGGAGAATCTAAATTCAATTTACTATACCATGCCCATCTTAATTTTACTCAAAATAATGATATAAAAATATCCCTAGGATAATTACAGAGCAATAAAAATTTCCTTTGTTGATATTAGAGAAGGTTAAACTTAAAAGAAAAATATTTGCCAACTCAGTGTGTTAATTTATTAAAGTCTTTGCTTTGAAGCTTGAACAGATTTGATATTACCTGTAAGCACATGCTTTGCCCTTATTTTTTTAATGCTGATGTAAAGAATCCCCCATACATTACTTACTTGTTTAAGCTTCTTTAGATCTTCATCAAGCTCTAAGTTGTCCAAAATAACAGCAACAAACAAACTCAGGAGGATCTATAAAATGGTTAAATAATAATGAAAAAACCCACACACCATAAGTATCAAAATATTACCTATATGAACTAGAATATCTACCTAAAGTATGTGCTATATAGAATGCATTAAACACATAGTTGTGAGTCATTGTATAGGTATTTAAAGATATTCATAACAAATACATTCAAGGAAATGCATCTGTTAACTGAAATAGACAATATAAAATATTACTTTGCTTTATAAAGCTGATTTTAAATGAAATTTAAGAAAAATTTAAAATAATTCAACAATCTTACTTCTAAGACTATATCCAAAGAAAATGATCTGAAGTACTGATGAAAATCTTCATACCCGAAAGTGCTTGAAAGAGTTATTTATAATGATGGAATACTGGAGATAAAACCTAACTGTGGGTAAACAGCTAATACAGCTATAGAGATTTCTACTGTAACATTCTTGCAGCTACTACAAATGTCTGTTGCAGTAGCTAGTCTCCAAGACGGTGAGTTCGTGGACGTGGAGTCCCCTTCCACGTTGAATATGGTTGGATTACTGTGACTAGGCGGTAAGGGGCACTGTGGCCTTCACCGTGCTCTCTCGGCTTACCCACTCTGCTGGAAGCCAGGTGCCAGCTCCCGAGGACACTCAAGTGGCCCTGTGGAGAGGCCCCTGTGGCAACCAGCAGAGGCCTCGGGCCAACAGCCACATGACTGACCCTTCTCAGAAGCAGATCCCCCAGCCTGAGTAAAGCCTTCCGATGTCTGTAGCCACAGCCAAAATCTTGACTGCAAACTCATGGAACGCTCTGAGCTAGAAACACCCAACCAACTAAGCCTATCCTAGATTCCCGACCTGTAGAAACCACACGAGATAACAAATGTTTATGGTTGCAGTCCCCTAAATTGTTCATAATTTGTCACACAGAAATAGATTACTAATACACTCATGAATTCCAACAGTATTGAAAACTGCTTACAATATTAAGTTAGTATACCTATGTTAGAAGTGCAGGCTTCCCTGGTAGCTCAGTTGGTAAAGAATCTCCCTGCAATGCAGGAGACCCCGGTTCAATTCCTGGGTCGGGAAGATCTGGAGAAGGGATAGGCTACCCACTCCAGTATTCTTGGGCTTCGCTGGGGGCTCAGACGGTAAAGAACCTGCAAGCAGTGCAGGAGACCTGGGTTCGATCCTTGAGTTGGGAAGATCCCCTGGAGGACGGCATGGCAACCCACTGCAGTATTCTTGCCTGGAGAATCCCCATGGACAGAGGAGCCTGGCGGGCTGCAGTCCATGGGGTCAAAAAGAGTTGGACACGACCGAGGAGCTAAGCACAGCGTGGCACGTGGCAGGAGTGCAAACACGAACAAAATGCAAAACTAGAGAAAACGTTTAGGGCAGGTGCTTTAGAAATGTTAATGGTGCCTGCCTGTGGGAAAAAACAGATTTCCACCCTTTCCGTTGTATTTGCCAAATAATAATTTTTTAAAAAGGCATAAGCTTCGTTTGGAATGGGTAAATAAGGCAAAAGAAAGAAAACAACAAAAACGTAGAGTTTAAAAAATATTTTAATTTCAATTCCCTTTTCAACTTTGAATTCTCTAAAGTCTCAAATTCATTTGCTAATCTTTTCATTCCTTATTTATATTCTTCCTTTTAATTTCCCTCTTAGCAAATTATTCCCATTTGTTAATATTAGACTGTTAGGCACAAAGGTAAGAAAATCGAGGCAATTTAGTCTTGATTCTCAAGCACCAGAGAGATTGTTATGCAGAAGTTAACGCCTTTTCCAAGTTTACTGAGCACAGAACAAGGGGGGAAAAAGCCTTCAACTACTAAAAAATTTTGATAGAATGTTTGGCTGAGGACAAGTGCCAGCACCCTTCATTTTAACAGTCATATCATTTGGGATCTGACCAGAACTTAAAGAGGACACAGAATGGTCTAGACCACAGATTTCATTTAGCTTTTTAAAAACTGAAGTATAGCTGACTGATAACGATGTGTTAATTTCTGCTATATAGTGAAGTGATTCAGTTACACATTTATATTAATATATATGGGTGCTGTGCTTAATCATCCAGTCACATTCGAGTTTTTGAGACCCTGTAGCCTGCCAGGCTCCTCTGTCCATGGGATTTCCCAGGCAAGAATACCGGGCTGGGTTGTCATTTCCTTCTCCAGGGGATCTTCCCAACCCAGGGATCGAACCCGTGTCTCCTGTGTTTCCTAGACTGCAGGCAGATTCTTTACTCACTGAACCATACATATCATTCTGCTTTATATTCTTTTCCATTATGGTTTATTATAGGATATTGAATATAGGTCCCTGTGATACAGTAACAACAGTAGGACCCTGGGTTTTTTTTTTTTTTTAAATCCATTCTATATTTAACAGTTTGTATCTACTAACCTGAAACTCCCACTCCAGCCCCACCCCACCCCCACCTCCCTCTTCCTTGAAAATCACATCTGTTCTCTATTAGAGCATAGATTAAAAAAAAAAAATTATTGATGTCACCACATCCACCACATCGTGAATATCTGGACCCAGATGTATTCAGGCTTATTCTAAACCACATGGTGCTATACAGGACATTTCACAGTTCACGCCAGGTCTAGCCCTCTTCTTGTGACCTTGAGGCTGACCTTGACATTATCACCAAAGCGCTCTCAGAGAATTCTCCTTTCTCCTCTTCCTTGCCCAGATCCAGAAAGGTCACCTGGAGGGCTCAGCTGTGAGCCTGAACTGTCTCCCGCCGCTTCTGTCTCCCCTGGGCACTCGAGCAGGCCCTGCTCTGTGTCCTAACCTAATAAATCTCCCCAGTGAAAGGCAAACACAAATCTAAAAAGAAAAAAAAAAAATTTCCCTGATTGAAAAAGGGAAAGCCACAGTTCCCCCTCCCTTTTCTCAGAGCATTTCCTCCGGAAAACTTGTGCTTATAAATTCTCCCTCTGCCCCTTTGAGATGTACATAAATCTTTTTAAAAGTCAAATAAGTCACATCGGTGTACAGTGCAGGAATAGGGTTCCACCACCCCTTCTTCACGGGAAGGTGGGAATATAACTTCGCCACCTGGATCCATGTTGCAAAACTCCCTATTTATCATGGAGATATGAGGAGTTTGATCTTCCTTTGGATAGAGGCAATTTGCTATCACAGAGGGCCACCCCCAGATGCCAGGTGAATTTAGGGGGAGCTGTATTTAACCTATGTCGCCGTCGCGTCTTCTTGCTTGAGGACTGGTTGCTTTCATCTTGGGAGCACGGATGTCTTTGTCCCTGCCATTGTTTTGGCAGACTGCGTGTGATGCCCATCGCAGTCTGGTTTACGGCTTATCCAACAACAAACCTGTTGCTTTCCTGTCTACCTTGGCAGAGGTTTTCTGGGTTGTCAGAAGATTTTGTGTTTAATTATTTCCCCAACACCAGACAGATGGCAGGCTACTTCACCACAGTGAGGTTATGCTATTCGACTAAATTGGACTCTGTGTCAGACAATGCCTTCAGTTCAGTCGCCCAGTCGTGTCTGACTGTTTGCAACCCCAGACAGTGCCCGGTCAGGAACACAAATGCAATACCGTGCTCACTGCTATGAAGTTCACAATTGAATTAAGCAGACGTGGGCTGGCTGCCTGGTGGAAAAGAGCACTGTGGTTGGACTGGCAAATAGGCTCTGCCAGCCATGAGCTATGCAGCCTTCTGTGAGTTTCATTGCTCTCGTTTGTATGATATAATGGCTTTAATAATAATAGCTCAACAAATTGCAGCCATATGGTTGTTTCATTTAATCCTCCCCCAAGAACCCCGGTGTATGGTGTGTTGCTGTTGTTAAGCTAAGCAATCATGCCCAACTCTTTTGAGACTCCATGGACNCTTTCTGGGTTGTCAGAAGATTTTGTGTTTAATTATTTCCCCAACACCAGACAGATGGCAGGCTACTTCACCACAGTGAGGTTATGCTATTCGACTAAATTGGACTCTGTGTCAGACAATGCCTTCAGTTCAGTCGCCCAGTCGTGTCTGACTGTTTGCAACCCCAGACAGTGCCCGGTCAGGAACACAAATGCAATACCGTGCTCACTGCTATGAAGTTCACAATTGAATTAAGCAGACGTGGGCTGGCTGCCTGGTGGAAAAGAGCACTGTGGTTGGACTGGCAAATAGGCTCTGCCAGCCATGAGCTATGCAGCCTTCTGTGAGTTTCATTGCTCTCGTTTGTATGATATAATGGCTTTAATAATAATAGCTCAACAAATTGCAGCCATATGGTTGTTTCATTTAATCCTCCCCCAAGAACCCCGGTGTATGGTGTGTTGCTGTTGTTAAGCTAAGCAATCATGCCCAACTCTTTTGAGACTCCATGGACTGTAGCCCCCCAGGTTCCTCTGTCCATGGGATTCTCCAGGCAAGAATGCTGGAGTGGGTTGCCATATCCTTCTCCAGGGGATCTTCCCAACCCAGGGATCAAACCCACATCTCCTGCATTGCAGGCAGATTCTTTATCACTGAGCCACTGGGGGTGTAGTATAACCTATGTTAAAATATACAGACATAAACTTAGATATGAAAAACTAAAACAGTTTTCTTGATATTTTTACAGATCAATTAAATTTGTATTCAATCGAATTGAACTGAGTCCTTAAGCCTTCCATTTGTGTTGATGGCTGAAAAGTGAATCTTGCTACATGAATCCAATTTAGTCCTTTATANGTTGCCATATCCTTCTCCAGGGGATCTTCCCAACCCAGGGATCAAACCCACATCTCCTGCATTGCAGGCAGATTCTTTATCACTGAGCCACTGGGGGTGTAGTATAACCTATGTTAAAATATACAGACATAAACTTAGATATGAAAAACTAAAACAGTTTTCTTGATATTTTTACAGATCAATTAAATTTGTATTCAATCGAATTGAACTGAGTCCTTAAGCCTTCCATTTGTGTTGATGGCTGAAAAGTGAATCTTGCTACATGAATCCAATTTAGTCCTTTATAACTCAGTTACATTTGATTAAATGTCCCTTTTCTTTCTTGTTGCTCAGTCACCAAGTAATTTCCAACTCTTTGTGCCCATGAACTGCAGCACGTCAGGCTTCCCTGTCCTTCACCATCTCCCGGAGTTTGCTCAGATTCACGTCCGTTGAGTTGGTGAAGCCATCCAACCATCTCACCCTCTGTTGCTTCCTTCTCCTTTTGCCTTCAATCTTTGTTTGTAGGGTTGGTTTGAGGTCACAGATGTGATTGTCACTGGCATCTGGTTTACTGTGGTCATGTGACTGATCCTCTGTCCCCCAGCAGGGGCAGTCATGGTGCTTATTTTGGGGACCCTGGGCTTTCTCTCTGCTGAACTGTTCACCACCCCAGTTCCAGAGGCCTTGCATCTCGTGGCCCCGGGCTCTCCTTGGCTTGTGGCTGCGTCACTCCACTCTCCGTCTTCACATGGCCTCTCTTCTCTCTGTCTTATCCTCATCCAGCTTTAGTAAGGTGAAAGTGTTAGTCACTCAGTTGTGTCTGACTCTTTACAACTCTATGGACTGTATAGTCTGCCAGGCTCTTCTGTCCATGGAATTCTTCAGGCAAGAAATACTGGAGAGGGTAGTCATGCCCTTCTCCAGGGGATCTTCCCGACCCAGGCTTCCCTGGCGGCTCAGACAAGTAAAGAATCTGCTGCAGTGTGAGAGACCCAGGTTCAGTCCTTGGGTTGGGAACATCCCCTGGAGAAGGGAATGGCTTACTCACTCCAGTATTCTTGCCTGGAGAATTCCATGGACAGAGAAGCCTGGTGGGCTACAGTCTGGGGTCGCCAAGAGTCGGACACGACTGAGTGACTCACACTTTCACTTTCATATAATCCCTGCTGCTGTCAACTTCATTTCTGGCTCAGGCCGTTGTTCCCACACACAGGCTGTCAAGTCTCAGGGAAGTTTGGAAGTTCTGCCATTCCAGCTGGGGGTTCAGGAAGACTGGGTTTTTTTTTTTTTTTTTTGGGTGGGGGGG
>SJYX01002335.1:214607-316870 GCA_006410675.1 Oreotragus oreotragus | reverse complement strand
AGAAGACTCTTGAGAGTCCCTTGGACTGCAAGGAGATCCAACCAGTCCATTCTGAAGGAGATCAGCCCTGGGATTTCTTTGGAAGGAATGATGCTAAAGCTGAAACTCCAGTACTTTGGCCACCTCATGTGAAGAGTTGACTCACTGGAAAAGACTCTGATGCTGGGAGGGATTGGGGGCAGGAGGAGAAGGGGACGACAGAGGATGAGATGGCTGGATGGCATCACTGACTCAATGGACGTGAGTCTGGGTGAACTCTTGGAGTTGGTGATGGACAGGGAGGCCTGGCATGCTGCGATTCCTGGGGTTGCAAGGAGTCGGACATGACTGAGCGACTGAACTGAACTGAACTGGGGTCTTTCAGACTCTCTATCTAGACCCCTCAGACAGCTACCCAGCTCTCTGCAGGTGGCCCCATGTCCACGTGGGGCCCTAGCAAGGCTATCTCCCTGTCAAGTTCAGACAAGAAGAGGTTAAAAGACAAGCTTTGGATGTCAACATCACCAGGCTGGTCGCAATACTGCTGTTGCCCTGGGTGTGGCATGCCACCTTAGCATCAAAGCACTTCACTCTTAGCACGCTCTAGACCCTCTGCCTCTTTCATCTTTCATCCCAGAGAACATTACTATTTCTTCTCAGAGAGCAGGGATGTGAAGGGAAATGGGGACTTGGGGGGCACATATGAGTGTGAAGGCTGACAACCGACCGGAACTAAACCCCATGGGAATCTCCCAGCTTCAGTTCTGTGCCAGCCGAGCCATTTTGATTTCTGAGAGCTGATCTAGGCTGATGGGTCTGGGGGTGGGGGGCTCTTCTGAAGGCTGCTCATGTAAGATTGTGAGGGGCTGGTAGAGAGTCTGGCACGGTGCTCCCAAGATGCCAAGGAGAAGGGGGATGCTGTCAGGAAGAGAGCTGTGAGAAAGGCTTTCCAGGTGGCATGAGTGAAGACAGCGCCTTGGGGGGTGTGGGGCTAGGTGGGGGCCTGGTGGGCAGGTGAGCCTGGCCCAGGCATCGCTGCCTGGAGGAGGCTGGGCAAGACTGAGAGGTGGGCTGAGGGGCTGGGTAGTGTGCCTGAGTGCCATCAAGGGAGGCTGAGAGGAGTGACAGCAAGGCTGTAATAATCAGGAGGGGATGACATTTTTCTCTTCTCCGTTAAAATTTCCCTTTCAGAAGTTCTTTCTCTCTTTCTTTTTGAAAATGCATGCTATGCAGTTATTTAAAACCGGATCACTGAATAGTAACTAGACAGTGCTAAGCGCAATTTGACAAAAGTTATTAAATATGTCAAGTTGTGTTACTTTATTTAAAAAAATGGTAGATATGATATCTCTTTTTTGGAGGAAGGAAAAAATAAAGCTACCCTGAGGGCAGAGGCACAGAGAGAAAGCTGACGGATTCTAGCCATACTTGATCATCTTCGTGGAGGTAAGAGTTTGGTTTTCACAGAGAATGCAAGACTCAACAAGGAGATGCTTTGGCTTTGCTAGAAAACACGCTGAAGGGGCTTTGCAGGCAGAAACTTCTTGGGAGGTTCTGGTAGCAAATTTAAGAACAATATATGAGAGCGTTTCAAGCGCGCTTTAAACGTTATGAGCTAAACCTTTAAATTCTCATTAAACTGACTCAACGGACATGAATTTGAGCGAACTCTGGGAGATAGCAGAGGACAGAGGAGCCTGGCAGGCTACAGTCCACGGGGTCGCACAGAGTTGGCCACAGCTGAGTGACTGAACAACATCATGAAACCTAAGTTCATTTAATAGCTTTGAACGCTCAGGCTTTCCTGCTGAGTTAACACGATGACGTGAGGTCACGATGCTTAGTTGACATGACGATGCAAAAATAGAAACCGTATTTAAAAATGTGTGTGGAGCTCAAGTTTTCCCCTGAAGCTCGGTTTGGACACAGACATCTATGATCCTCGTCGCCATGTTCCTGACGGGGAGGGGATGGTGCTAACGTGACAACTGGACACTCGGGGTCTGACTTGGACTGTCTCACTGGAGTGGGAATAGAAGACGCAAGAGAGGCTGAGTCTGGAGCTGAGTGCGAGGAGGTGAGAATTACTTTGTAGTTCTCTTCTCAGACTCTAAAAAGGTGGCAATAACCACTGCGGTAAAGAAACAGACGTGAAGGGAGGTGGCAGCTTGGTTCTCGTCGTATTTAATGTACATTGTCAGGGAGACATCTTTCTCCTGCAAACCCAGGGCCATGCAGGGCGCAGGCCGACTCAGGCCTGACTTGGCCATTTCTCCTTCGCCCAGGGTTACCTGGAGTGGGGGACAGAGCTTAATCCTGAAGCAAGAACCTCTCCTCAGTCCTCTCAGTGCTGCTTTTTGGTGTTGTTTGCTCTGTTTTCATAGAAAGCTGAGGTAAGGCTCGTTAATAATCTGAGGGCACTACACTGACATCTGAATCTTATTTTCAGCCAATGTCTATCTACTACCAGTGCCACCTGCCTGGTGACGAAAGGCTTTCCATAACCATGGGACGCCCCGGGTGGCTCGGTGGTAAAGAAGCCCCCTTCCGATTCAGGAGACAGAAGTGGCACAGGTTAGAGGCTGGAGCAGGCAGAACCCCTGGAGGAGGGCATGGCAACCCACTCCAGTCTTCTTGGCCGCAGAATCCCATGGACAGAGGAGCCTGGCAGGCTACAGTCCATGGGGTCACAAAGAGTCAGACACGACTAAAGCAACTTAGCACACAACCATTAAATCGATTTAGCACACAGACATTAAATGAGATTCCCAGGTTTATATTCAATGCTACTGATACAATAAAGAACTTTTAGAGGGATCTGTCACACTGAATTACAAGAGCATCATCAGTTGCAGTGAAACCCTTCTCCCTTTTTGCTTTGCCGGTTTTAAACTACGCAACCTGTTGTGTGTGCTATGTATTTTTTTTTATAACTTATATAATATTTAAATTTATAGTGGGGCATGGAAATCTAAATCACTATTTTCTCTTCAAGATGCAATTTCAGGGGGGAAAAAAGGCTCATGATATATCCCTTCATTTCCTCTTGTGCTTTGTTAAATAAAGCACATATAAACCCTCAACATGATGGTAGTGGTTTAAAACAAGAAATTCAAATTCACATCTATATTTTCACGCATTGGCTACTCACTACTTGCAACAGATCTGTAATATCACATTATATTAATATATAACGTGTATTTGTCCTACCATGTAATAGACAATGACTGTATTACTAATATACCCATTTTCTTATTTTATGATCAATACATTATGAATCACTGATCTTAATGAAAAAGTAGAGAATAACTATTTGCCCAGGTATCTAATTCTTTACTTTTTCTCAGATTTTCTCAGATTATAACACCTATGCTTAAGGTATTTTTAGCGTTGACCATGCATTCAGTGTGGGAAACGACACAGATCTCTGCAACCCTGGCAAGTCTCCTTCCTAGAATTTTTATGAACGATGTAGCCACCTCTTGGTGGGGCACTGACCCTCCAGCTCAGCGGGCTTCCAAAGGAACGGCTCCCATCCTCACGAGGCAGCAAGTGTTCAGTTACTGTGATTCCTTGAAAGTGAAGTGAAAGTCGCTCAGTCGTGTCCGACTCTTTGTGACCCCGTGGACTATACAGTCCATGGAATTCTCCAGGTCAGAATACTAGAGTGGGTAGCTGTTCCCTTCTCCCAGGGACCTTCCCAACCCAGGGATTGAATCCAGGTCTCCCGCATTGCAAGTGGATTCTTCCCCAGCTGAGCCACAAGGGAAGCCCAAGAATACTGGAGTGGGTCCCTTCTCCAGCCAATCTTCCGGCCCAGGAATCGAACCGGGGTCTCCTGCATTGCAGGCAGATTCTTTACCCACTGAGCTCTCAGGGAAGCCCATGATTCCTTAGGACCTCTGTTCTGTAACTCCTCTCACTACTAAAAAAGCCAGGGGCACTTGAGCTGAGGCATTTGCTAGCTTTAGGTGTGAAACTTTGAACCACAGAGTCCTAACTTGGTTTTCTTCCATTTACCCACGATGCATTTAGTGAAATTCAACCAGTGAAGCGGGGTGCTCTTTAGTGCCCTACGTCCCCCAGTTTTGCTGTGACATGAGCACCCTGTACAGCACATGAGGGCTCTTGTTCTCTCCACCACAGGGAGAGGCTAGGTTAGCCTGACTCAGGCTGCTCCAAGCTACACTGTATTTTCTCAAAAGAGTGGCTTGACCATCTTAGAGCGGCTTTCCATGACTGAGAATTTCCATCTCTATCACTTCATGTCCTGTTTTGAATTCTCTCCAACTGCATGTACTTCTGCACCCGCCCTATCTTTCTTTCTCATTTCCAGGTCTTTTCTAAAGTTTCCTCTTATGATTTTCTGTTAATATAGCTTAAAGACAACCTTTTAGGTGAAATGTCACCTTTAATCTTATTTCTTTCTCTGCGGTGAACTTCATCAGTCATTTCTTTTTAAATTATTTTCAAGGATACAGTAGAAACACAGGAGTCTGGCCAATACCCCATCATCTTGCAGTTTTCTTTTCCCTTTTCTTTTCTTTTTACCATTTCTTTTCCTCATTACCTTTTTACCATAATCACACTATCCTAAGCTGCCTTGAAGGCTGTAGTTGGAAACTACTTCATTTTTCATATAGGTCAATGAAAAGTCAAATGTAATCAGAGCAATGCAAAATGAGAAATGTTCAACACAGATGCACTTTTAAGTGAATTCTATAAAATCAAGTTATTTAATTTACACTGTGGAAGGCCCATTTTTGTCAGCAAAACATGACTATTCTCTGAAAGCTGCCGTTACAGAAGCAAAATCAAGAGATTGCTGTGTTAACGTAAGCACTTCAAAGGTAACAAAAAGACTATCCACAATGAGCGCTTAATTACATTTTCTCTCTTTCAGTATTCACATCACAGGGCTTTCCTTTGAAACAATAATAAAGTGAAAAACACTGAAAAATAAGGAGTCTTTCAACTGCTTAAGTCTTCTCTCATTCTTATCCCCAAATCATTGACAAAAGCAGGGGGGAAAGATGGATTTCATAAGCACTGGGCAAATTGCAATCAGTCACAGACAGAAATTCAGAACACATACCTGGTGGATGAGAGAGACACTTTACGGAACAGTAGATAATGGTTATAAATATGCGTCTGCTGTACACTCAAGCCTGATTNCATGGAGAATGATGCAGGCACGCCAGGTAATAAAGAAGGGGAAGATATGTCTTCTGCATTTAAGAAGCTTATACTACAGTGGAGGAGACACAGCATACCTAACTGTAAAATTAGACAGAAATGTACTGGTGAACTTATATCCATGGCAACAATGACAGTGAGTAAACCTGTTACCATCCATGAGTGATACAAAAGTTTCATGAGTTTGCAGGAGCTAGAGATCATAGATTGGATTGGAGAGGTGACAGAAGGCTCCCTAGAGTTGGAGAGGTTATGGAAGTCTTTGTGGAAAAGGCAGAATTGAACTGAACCACACACCTGGAGAAGGAAATGGCAACCCACTCCAGTATTCTTGCCTGGAGAATCCCATGGACAGAGGAGCCTGGCAGGCTACAGTCCACGGGGTCGCACAGAGTTGGCCACAGCTGAGTGACTGAACAACATCATGAAACCTAAGTTCATTTAATAGCTTTGAACGCTCAGGCTTTCCTGCTGAGTTAACACGATGACGTGAGGTCACGATGCTTAGTTGACATGACGATGCAAAAATAGAAACCGTATTTAAAAATGTGTGTGGAGCTCAAGTTTTCCCCTGAAGCTCGGTTTGGACACAGACATCTATGATCCTCGTCGCCATGTTCCTGACGGGGAGGGGATGGTGCTAACGTGACAAGTGGACACTCGGGGTCTGACTTGGACTGTCTCACTGGAGTGGGAATAGAAGACGCAAGAGAGGCTGAGTCTGGAGCTGAGTGCGAGGAGGTGAGAATTACTTTGTAGTTCTCTTCTCAGACTCTAAAAAGGTGGCAATAACCACTGCGGTAAAGAAACAGACGTGAAGGGAGGTGGCAGCTTGGTTCTCGTCGTATTTAATGTACATTGTCAGGGAGACATCTTTCTCCTGCAAACCCAGGGCCATGCAGGGCGCAGGCCGACTCAGGCCTGACTTGGCCATTTCTCCTTCGCCCAGGGTTACCTGGAGTGGGGGACAGAGCTTAATCCTGAAGCAAGAACCTCTCCTCAGTCCTCTCAGCGCTGCTTTTTGGTGTTGTTTGCTCTGTTTTCATAGAAAGCTGAGGTAAGGCTTGTTAATAATCTGAGGGCACTACACTGACATCTGAATCTTATTTTCAGCCAATGTCTATCTACTACCAGTGCCACCTGCCTGGTGACGAAAGGCTTTCCATAACCATGGGACGCCCCGGGTGGCTCGGTGGTAAAGAAGCCCCCTTCCGATTCAGGAGACAGAAGTGGCACAGGTTAGAGGCTGGAGCAGGCAGAACCCCTGGAGGAGGGCATGGCAACCCACTCCAGTCTTCTTGGCCGCAGAATCCCATGGACAGAGGAGCCTGGCAGGCTACAGTCCATGGGGTCACAAAGAGTCAGACACGACTAAAGCAACTTAGCACACAACCATTAAATCGATTTAGCACACAGACATTAAATGAGATTCCCAGGTTTATATTCAATGCTACTGATACAATAAAGAACTTTTAGAGGGATCTGTCACACTGAATTACAAGAGCATCATCAGTTGCAGTGAAACCCTTCTCCCTTTTTGCTTTGCCGGTTTTAAACTACGCAACCTGTTGTGTGTGCTATGTATTTTTTTTTATAACTTATATAATATTTAAATTTATAGTGGGGCATGGAAATCTAAATCACTATTTTCTCTTCAAGATGCAATTTCAGGGAGGAAAAAAGGCTCCAGATATATCCCTTCATTTCCTCTTGTGCTTTGTTAAATAAAGCACATATAAACCCTCAACATGATGGTATTCAGGATGTGCAGTGGTTTAAAACAAGAAATTCAAATTCACATCTATATTTTCACGCATTGGCTACTCACTACTTGCAACAGATCTGTAATATCACATTATATTAATATATAACGTGTATTTGTCCTACCATGTAACAGACAATGACTGTATTACTAATATACCCATTTTCTTATTTTATGATCAATACATTATGAATCACTGATCTTAATGAAAAAGTAGAGAATAACTATTTGCCCAGGTATCTAATTCTTTACTTTTTCTCAGATTTTCTCAGATTATAACACCTATGCTTAAGGTATTTTTAGCGTTGACCATGCATTCAGTGTGGGAAACGACACAGATCTCTGCAACCCTGGCAAGTCTCCTTCCTAGAATTTTTATGAACGATGTAGCCACCTCTTGGTGGGGCACTGACCCTCCAGCTCAGCGGGCTTCCAAAGGAACGGCTCCCATCCTCACGAGGCAGCAAGTGTTCAGTTACTGTGATTCCTTGAAAGTGAAGTGAAAGTCGCTCAGTCGTGTCCGACTCTTTGTGACCCCGTGGACTATACAGTCCATGGAATTCTCCAGGTCAGAATACTAGAGTGGGTAGCTGTTCCCTTCTCCCAGGGACCTTCCCAACCCAGGGATTGAATCCAGGTCTCCCGCATTGCAAGTGGATTCTTCCCCAGCTGAGCCACAAGGGAAGCCCAAGAATACTGGAGTGGGTCCCTTCTCCAGCCAATCTTCCCGGCCCAGGAATCGAACCGGGGTCTCCTGCATTGCAGGCAGATTCTTTACCCACTGAGCTCTCAGGGAAGCCCATGATTCCTTAGGACCTCTGTTCTGTAACTCCTCTCACTACTAAAAAAGCCAGGGGCACTTGAGCTGAGGCATTTGCTAGCTTTAGGTGTGAAACTTTGAACCACAGAGTCCTAACTTGGTTTTCTTCCATTTACCCACGATGCATTTAGTGAAATTCAACCAGTGAAGCGGGGTGCTCTTTAGTGCCCTACGTCCCCCAGTTTTGCTGTGACATGAGCACCCTGTACAGCACATGAGGGCTCTTGTTCTCTCCACCACAGGGAGAGGCTAGGTTAGCCTGACTCAGGCTGCTCCAAGCTACACTGTATTTTCTCAAAAGAGTGGCTTGACCATCTTAGAGCGGCTTTCCATGACTGAGAATTTCCATCTCTATCACTTCATGTCCTGTTTTGAATTCTCTCCAACTGCATGTACTTCTGCACCCGCCCTATCTTTCTTTCTCATTTCCAGGTCTTTTCTAAAGTTTCCTCTTATGATTTTCTGTTAATATAGCTTAAAGACAACCTTTTAGGTGAAATGTCACCTTTAATCTTATTTCTTTCTCTGCGGTGAACTTCATCAGTCATTTCTTTTTAAATTATTTTCAAGGATACGGTAGAAACACAGGAGTCTGGCCAATACCCCATCATCTTGCAGTTTTCTTTTCCCTTTTCTTTTCTTTTTACCATTTCTTTTCCTCATTACCTTTTTACCATAATCACACTATCCTAAGCTGCCTTGAAGGCTGTAGTTGGAAACTACTTCATTTTTCATATAGGTCAATGAAAAGTCAAATGTAATCAGAGCAATGCAAAATGAGAAATGTTCAACACAGATGCACTTTTAAGTGAATTCTATAAAATCAAGTTATTTAATTTACACTGTGGAAGGCCCATTTTTGTCAGCAAAACATGACTATTCTCTGAAAGCTGCCGTTACAGAAGCAAAATCAAGAGATTGCTGTGTTAACGTAAGCACTTCAAAGGTAACAAAAAGACTATCCACAATGAGCGCTTAATTACATTTTCTCTCTTTCAGTATTCACATCACAGGGCTTTCCTTTGAAACAATAATAAAGTGAAAAACACTGAAAAATAAGGAGTCTTTCAACTGCTTAAGTCTTCTCTCATTCTTATCCCCAAATCATTGACAAAAGCAGGGGGGAAAGATGGATTTCATAAGCACTGGGCAAATTGCAATCAGTCACAGACAGAAATTCAGAACACATACCTGGTGGATGAGAGAGACACTTTACGGAACAGTAGATAATGGTTATAAATATGCGTCTGCTGTACACTTAAGCCTGATTTTCACTGTGGGCTGACAAATTGGTGCCCCCAGGGGGCGATGGAAGAGCCTGCTGTTTCCTATTCCAGAAATTACAGCCAACCCTTTTTTTTTTTTTGGTCTGCTTGGCACATGCTTGTTTGTCCCTGAGAAAACTGAATCAGGCTGTGTGGCTCCACGGGCCAGTGTGGATAAAAATTAAGTCAGAGGACATATATATAGGTAGACCTTTTTTTTTTTTTTTCTTTTTTGCAATTTGGGTTAAAATGCTTTGCAGTATTTTACAAAAACAAAAAACTCATACAACTTAGCAAAAATGTTCTTTTTCAGCTAAATTCAAGCCTAAAGAGAGGCTTATGAAATCGAGATTTTAACTTACAAATGTTCAGTTTGGAAGGGTAGCGATGCACATACAACACACGCTATCATATCATCTCCATGCACATATTTGCGTGTTTGTCCAAAAATAATCTCTAGCTGTTTTACTGCCAATATTTAAAAAAATTCCGATCAGGTTGATATGGAATGATCCGGAAGCAGGTGATTCCCATGTGTATCAAAAACACAGCAGGCTGAGTGTCTCTATGGTAATAGCTTTCATCTGCGGTTGGCTTGTGTTTACTAGTATAACTTCTCTACCAGTCGTGGGCTCAGAGAGCACAGATTAAGCCTTCCCAACGAAGGCCAGGATGTAGGCTAGGACTATACAGAGTGGCTGAGATTCAGGAAAACTGTGCTGAATCAAACTGGGCTGACGTGATAGACCTCATGAAAATAACTGTCAGTTTGAGGACATACAGGAGAATAAAGCAATTGTCGATAATGCTTAAGGGAATCTACAGTGACCTGGGGAAGTGACTTCAGTCTCTAGACTTTTGGGGTAGTATAAAATTAACACATGCAATTTTGAAAATTTAGTTTTGGAGTGTGCTATGGAGTCATTTAGAGGCTTCCCTGATTGCTCAGCTGGTAAAGAATCCACCTGCAATGCGGGAGACCTGGGTTCAATCCCTGGGTTGGGAAGATCCCCTGGAAAAGGGAAAGGCTACCTTCTCCAGTATTCCGGCCTAGAGACTTCCATGGACTGGATAGATCATGGGATCGCAAAGAGTTGAACACAACTGAGTGATTTTCACTTCTATGGAGCCATTTGGGCAGCAACCAGGATCCCAGATTCTACCTTCTGGTATATACCCTAAAGGGCTTCCTTTGTGGCTCAGCAGTAAAGAATCTTCCTGCAAGGCAGGAGATTTAGGTTCAATCCCTAGGTGAGGGAAATTCCCCTGGAGAAGGAAATGGCAACCCACTCCAGTATTCTTGCCTGGAACATACCATGGACAGAGGAACCTGGTGAGTCCATGGGATTGCAATTTAGCGGCTAAACCAAATACCCTAAAGAAACTCTTGCACAACTGGACACAAAGTACAAATGTATTCGCTGCAACATGTAAGACCAAAATATCTGAAAGCCAGCTAAGTTGTGTCTCCAGGAAGGAAACTGAGAAGCAAATATGGCATGTTCAGCCAATGGACTGCTACTATATGACTATATATATTATATATATTAATGCCTGAATTAACTTTATGTGTACTAAGATGAAAAGATTTAAAAAACAATAATTGGTTAAAAACTAAACCGAGCATATATGTATTGATTCTATTTATTTTGAAAATTGCTATTCCTAATCATTTGTAAGGAGGGAAAAGTGAAAGTGTTAGTCACTCAGTCGTGTCTCTTTGTGACCCCATGGACTGTAGCCCCCCAGGTTCCTCTGTCCACAGAATTCTCCAGGCAAGAGGCCTGGAGTAGGTTGCCATTCCCTTCTCTAGGAGATCTTCCTGACCCAGGGATCAAAGCCGGGTCTCCTGCATCGTAGGTGGATTTTTTACTATCTGAGCCACCAGGAAAGCCCTTGTAAGGAGGGAAACACATGATCAAACATAACTTGGCCTCAGCATGGGGTGGAGTTATAGCAGTGAGAGGAGAGTGCAGGCATTCCTTTCAGACAGGGCCAGCCATGCGCTGGAGCAGTGCTCCTCAAACTGAAAATACATTGATCTTAAAAACCAAAGGTATAAAAATGTCTATAGATGATTTAAAACATTATATATTTTAATGGGTATGTATAAATGTGGAAAACTA
The DNA here is from genome assembly GCA_006410675.1 of Oreotragus oreotragus. Lineage (NCBI taxonomy): Eukaryota > Metazoa > Chordata > Mammalia > Artiodactyla > Bovidae > Oreotragus > Oreotragus oreotragus. The sequence goes on along the minus strand of SJYX01002335.1, from coordinate 305,722 downwards.
CTGTAGTCCGTTGACTTTAAGATGCACATTTATTTTCACATTTTAACAATCTGAAATTGGGATGTATCTTGCAATCTATGTGTGTACTTTAATTGTGCTTTGTTTTTAATATTACATCAAATACGAGTCTTTTTAAAGCTGATAGATTGAAGATGGAAGGAGAATGGGGTGGCAGAGGACGAGATGGTTAGATAGCATCACCGACTCAAGGGACATGAATTTGAGCAGACTCCAGGAGATGCTGGAGGACAGAGGAGTCCAGCGTGCTGCGGTCCATGGGGTCGCAAAGAACTGGACACGAATTAGTGACTGAACAGTAACAACAGCAAAGTTGATAGTATGCTAAACTTAGTAAACTATGACTTAAAAACTGAAGCTGGGTTCATACCGAATTCATCAAAGTCATTGTCTGGGAGAATGGGTGTGGGGAAGACCAAAGGAGAGACAAACTTGGGAAAAATGATGCTTTAAACTGATCAATAATACTGTACTTTTACAAAGTAAAAACATCTGAAATGACATTTTAGCATTTATTAAGCTATAGCTTGAAAGGTACATACCATCTTATTTAAACTTGAAGAAACTCAGGGTTGGTGATTGTTACAATCGTCCTCTTAGACCACGGCTAAAGCACCCTCAAAAATACAAGCTCGCCTCACATGTACTTGGCAGCCTTGGAAGCTAGATGCGCCGGGGTCTTATCATTCTCACTTTCAGATATAACACAACAAACACATCAGGGAAGTTGTCTGATTCTTCTACAGTCATACATCTAGAGCCTGGCAGAGACAGATACTGAATCTAGATTTCTGGACTTCAGGTCTGCAGTCTTGAACTCCACCATATTTAACAGACTGCCCTCACTGACGTGTGTGTGTGTTTGCTCTCAGCCATGTCCGGCTCTTTGTGACCCTATGGACTGTAGTCCATCAGGCTCCTCCGTCCATGGGATTCTCCAGGCAACAACATTGGAGCCAGTTGCCACGTCCTCCTTCAGGGCATCTTCCCGACCCAGGGATGGAATCTGCATCTCCTGCACTGGCTGGCAGATTCTTTACCACTGTGCTACCTGCTAGACTTTTAAATTCTCAACTTTTTAGAGATTCAAAAAAATTATGAACAAAAGAACAAACACTTTCAATTTTCAGTTTTAAAAGTTTTGAAAAATTACAGTGAGTATTTTGGGCAGACACTTAAATCAGTAGAATGAAGGTGTAGAATTAGATACGGGTTTTCAGGTATGTTCTGTGGATTCCTAGAGGCTTCAGTGAATCTCAGGAGTCCCTGGAAGTGCTTCAGGGTTCCACAACCAAAGTCACGTTTTTGGCACAATACAGAAAATTCAGACTGTCCAAGAAATCTGTTACTGGATTTAATATTTTATTTGACTGTATTAGTGATTCCTGTAGAAATCCACTTGAAAAAATTTACTTTGCTAACTAATTTACCAGGCTAGATAATTTTTCTTCCTGCTTACATATTACTGTGTTAGTCTCTGACATAAGAATCAAATCACTGCAGGGCTGACAGAATGAGATTATATTGTTTTAACAGAATAACAATTAGATTATTCCCATACATAGATGATTTCAACCGTCTATCCTGAATTTAACCAATGATCAACAGTCTCGAAGGTATTCCACAGTTTTAAAGGAACTCAAACAATGGCACCCCACCCCAGTACTCTTGCCTGGAAAATCCAATGGACGGAGTAGCCTGGTGGGCTGCAGTCCATGGGGTCGCTAACAGTCAGAGAGACTGAGCGACTTCACTTTCACTTTTCTCTTTCATGCATTGGAGAAGGAAATGGCAACCCGGATGGGGGAGTCTGGTGGGCTGCCGTCTATGGGGTCGCACAGAGTCAGACATGACTGAAGTGACTTAGCAGCAGCAGCAGCAGCAAACACATTTGTGGATGCTAAGTTGCTTCAATCATGTCCGATTCTTTGCAACCCCATGGACAGGTAGCCCGCCAGGCTCCTCTGTTCCTGGGATTCTGCAGGTAAGAGTACTGGAGTGGGTTGCCATTTCCTCCTGCAGGGGATCTTCCCAGGGATCCAACTCGCCTATCTTACGCCTCCTGCATTGGCAGGAGGGTTCTTTACCACTAGCGCCATCTGGGAAACCCACTGAAGCACACAGTAACTGCTTAAAGAAAACTAGCTGATTTGTAAGTGAATGAATGAATGACACAGGTCCCGAGAAGGAGGATGCAAAGACCTCAGGGCAAGGGTCTGCCAACACAGGTGCAGCCAGATTCGACTCTAGAAGCCTGACACCCACTCCTAGCACTCAGAGTTCTTTGTGCGCATGTGTGAGAGCATTTTTAAAGTCATCCCGTGTCAAAAAATGCCAATATCATTCTTATGTGATTCCACTCTTTGAGCCCAGGACCTTTCTCCACATCACAATGTATCCTCATACACCTTTTGATGGACATGTCTGTGTTTTTGTTTGTGTGTTTTAAAATTTTTTTTTTTTTTTTTTTAATGTGGACCATTTTTAAAGTCTTTATTGAATTTGTTACAATACTGGTTCTGCTTTATGTTTTTGGTATTTTGGCTGTGAGGCATGCAGGATCTTAGCTCCCTGACCAGGGATTAAACCCGAACCCTCTACATTGGAAGGCAAAATCTCTACCACCAGACCATCAGGGAAGTCCCCGGTCTTTGACTGGAAGGCCTTTGCATATAGCCAATGTGATGTCTAGTCTAACATACATAGTTTGTCCAGCACTTACTTGATTCATAGATTTTAGAATTGGAAGGGGCCTTAGGGATCGCATGTATTTTATTTTAGTGGCTCTTGGGCAGAGGTCTGATTTGCTGCAGACGTGTTCAGTGACAATGCCAAGTTTCATAATCTAGGGAAGCGGCAATAAATAGTTGCCAGATCATGGGCTTTGAGACCAGGCTGGCCTGGGAATGTTCTGGCTCTAGTGTTTATACTCTTCATGACACTGGGCAAATTAACTCCTCAGTTTCATCATCTGTAAAGTGGAACTATTACCTAACCTGACTGTCCCAAATATGAGGAGTAAAATTATTATAAAGCTTTTTGCCACTCAATAAAGAGTACCAGCTATTTTTATTTTATATGTTCCTAATGAGCGGTAACATTCTGTATCCTTCCCTTGGAACTTTTAGCACAATCAGTTCAGTTCAGTTGCTCAATCGTGCCCAACTCTTTGCGACCCCATGAATCGCAGCATGCCAGGCCTCCCTGTCCATCACCATCTCCCGGAGTTCACTCAGACTCATGTCCATCGAGTCCATGATGCCATCCAGCCATCTCATCCTCGGTCATCCCCTTCTCCTCCTGCCCCCAATCCCTTCCAGCATCAGAGTCTTTTCCAATGAGTTAACTCTTCTCATGAGGTGGTCAAAGTACTGGAGTTTCAGCTTTAGCATCATTCCTTCCAAAGAAATCCCAGGGTTGATCTCCTTCAGAATGGACTGGTTGGATCTCCTTGCAGTCCAAGGGACTCTCAAGAGTCTTCTCCAACACCACAGTTCAAAAGCATCAATTCTTCGGCGCTCAGCTTTCTTCACAGTCCAACTTTCACATCCATACATGACCACAGGAAAAACCATAGCCTTGACTAGGCGGACCTTAGTCGGCAAAGTAATGTCTCTGCTTTTGAATATACTATCCAGGTTGGTCATAACTTTTCTTCCAAGGAGTAAGCGTCTTTTAATTTCATGGCTGCAGTCACCATCTGCAGTGATTTTGGAGCCCAAAAAAATAAAGTCTGACACTGTTTCCACTGTTTCCCCATCTATTTCCCATGAAGTGATGGGACCGGATGCCATGATCTTCGTTTTCTGAATGTTGAGCTTTAAGCCAACTTTTTCGCTCTCCTCCTTCACTTTCATCAAGAGGCTTTTTAGCTCCTCCTCACTTTCTGCCATAAGGGTGGTGTCATCAGCATATCTGAGGTTATTGATATTTCTCCCGGCAATCTTGATTCCAGCTTGTGTTTCTTCCAGTCCAGCGTTTCTCATGATGTACTCTGCATATAAGTTAAATAAGCAGGGAGACAATATACAGCCTTGACGTACTCCTTTTCCTATTTGGAACCAGTCTGTTGTTCCATGTGCAGTTCTAACTGTTGCTTCCTGACCTGCATACAGATTTCTCAAGAGGCAGGTTAGGTGGTCTGGTATTCCCATCTCTTTCAGAATTTTCCACAGTTTATTGTGATCCACACAGTCAAAGGCTTTGGCATAGTCAATAAAGCAGAAATAGATGTTTTTCTGGAACTCTCTTGCTTTTTCCATGATCCAGCGGATGTTGGCAATTTGATCTCTGGTTCCTCTGCCTGTTCTAAAACCAGCTTGAACATCAGGGAGTTCACGGTTCACATATTGCTGAAGCCTGGCTTGGAGAATTTTGAGCATTACTTTACTAGCGTGTGAGATGAGTGCAATTGTGCGGTAGTTTGAGCATTCTTTGGCATTGCCTTTCTTTGGAATTGGAATGAAAACTGACCTTTTCCAGTCCTGTGGCCACTGCTGAGTTTTCCAAATTTGCTGGCATATTGAGTGCAACACTTTCACAGCATCATCTTCCAGGATTTGAAACAGCTCTACTGGAATTCCATCACCTCCACTAGCTTTGTTTGTAGTGATGCTTTCTAAGGCTCACTTGACTTCACATTCTAAGATGTCTGGCTCTAGATTAGTGATCACATCATCATGATTATCTGGGTCGTGAAGATCTTTTTTGTACAGTTCTTCCGTGTATTCTTGCCACCTCTTCTTAATATCTTCTGCTTCTGTTAGGTCCATACCGTTTCTGTCCTTTATCGAGCCCATCTTTGCATGAAATGTTCCCTTGGTATCTCTAATTTTCTTGAAGAGATCTCTAGTCTTTCCCATTCTGTTGTTTTCCTCTATTTCTTTGCATTGATTGCTGAAGAAGGCTTTCTTATCTCTTCTTGCTATTCTTTGGAACTCTGTATTCAGATGCGTATATCTTTCTTTTTCTCCTTTCCTTTTCACCTCTCTTCTTTTCACAGCTATTTGTAAGGCCTCTCCAGACAGCCATTTTGCTTTTTTGCATTTCTTTTCCATGGGGATGGTCTTGATCCCTGTCTCCTGTACAATGTCACGGACCTCATTCCATAGTTCATCAGGCACTCTATCTAATATAAGAGCTTAAATTTGATTCCTAAATATATACAAATGTATTGTGTGGAGATGTATATCCGGCATTAGAAAGACTTAAGGATTATATCCTTTCAGGATGCAGGCCACATTTCATTTTTTTTCTTTTCTTTTTAATAGACATACATGGAAAAGAAAAATCTGCGTGTGTGACAGAGGAAAATGTTTCCTGAATTTTGGTGTTTAGTTTTTATCATGCCGTTTACAATATTCACAGCCGTGTGTTTTTATTTTTCCCCATGCGTTTCTTTTAGTCACACAAAGCGCAGTAGCACTGAGCTGGTTTCTAATTAACTGACTGCACCCTGAGGCCTCCAGCTTCTGTTTTCAGTTTAATTACAGCTGTGAAGAGGCTGCAACAAAACCAAAGAGAGTGTCTCTACACGATAAAGAAAAAATAATAATGTATTTCTGGTTTGATTCTTAGATCACCGAGGGTGCGGATGTTTAGAGATGGTTAAGTCCGCACACGGACTTGGGACTGCCATTTGCTTTGTCTCATTTTCCCTCATGCAAGCCACTTGACTTTGCTGGAGACAACTTCTGACTTAGATCTGAAGTCTAGTCCCTCAAGTAGTTCTTCGATTCACAGACAGGATGGAAGGGACTCTCATCCAACGGGACTACTCTACCTCGGTTGGCTCGTTCTGAAACTGACAATGGACCAAAAACCTGTTGATGTTCATCCCATCATGAACTGTCAGACAACTGAAAAGAAATCTGAAACTCACCAGAGTGGCGAAGAGGTGATAGAGAATAAAATAGATGGCGACCACAGGTGCCCACACGTGTCCCACGGCATTTAGCGTTTGGTCCATGACATCAACCCATCCTTCCTGGGTAAGAATCTGGAACATGGACATGAATGCCTACAGAGGGAAAGAATGGAGGGATTAAACATCAGCCTTGCACTTGCATGGAACTTAAAATTAGGACTTTGATCTCAGTATTATTAATTCGGGAGGGAAAGAAGGGCCTTCACTCAACAGATAAGAACGAACGAAGAACAAAGATCTTAAGAGTCTGATTCTACCTATTCAATGTGGAAAACTAAAATAATTACCTTGAATTAAAATTAGCCTCGTTGGTGGTAAATACTGCTGAGCAAATTAGAAAAAAATCAGGAAACCTTGCTTGTTGCCTCTATTGCTTTTACCTTTTAGCAAGCTATTTAATGTTTCCAAGAGATTAGTGTAATTTATTTTATTTTTTGCTGTCAAGCACAACTTATTTTTATAGCTAATTACATTTGATTGTCTAAAGGCAAATAAGAATAATAATCTTAATTTTATTTTTATAGAATTCATCTATCAAATCATTTCAGTTATGTTAAAAACACAAGACTCTGAAAAAGAAATATTTCTAAAATGATATAATAATACTAAACAACTTCATAAAGATGGTCACATTTTTTCATGATTTAAAACATTTTTTTTTTCCAAAGCAGAGTCAAGACCATGGAAGAAACCTCAAGACCAAAAATAAAGTAAAAGATAAAGTAAAATTGAATTAAATTTTAAAAAGCACTCAACAAAAGCCAACCAAGCTCAAAGATTCATTCTTTCTCTGCAAGGATCTTTGGTTAGGGTCATTCTTATACATTTTTTTTCTTATTAAATATATGCTTATATATCCACCTCTGGTTTATGTACTCTGTACACGTTGGTAGTCAATAAATGAGAACTTCTCGAGAACTTATGATGCCATCTGGGAAAGCTGACAATTAGAATTGAGTGACTCTGAAAGAAACTGCTATAGACTTCAAGACAATGCAAGACATAAATCAAATTCTCAAGTATTGGGGTTCCGAGAAATAAAGTCCAGGATAATAGAAAGATGGACAGAACCCGATAAGAATTCTGTTAACGCTGATAGTATCTTAGAGGCAAAATGGACTTGAAAGATAATCTAACCTGATTCATTCTTTTTGAAGATAAAGAAAGAGAAGCTTAAATAGGGCCAAAGTCACTCTATTAATTTGTAGCAGTAACAGAAGTAGCACCAGGCATCATGATTTCAAGCAAGTACTCTTTCCAAGTACTGCTTCCTGCCTTCAGTGAAGTCTTGAATCTACTACGTCCCAGACCTGATCACACAGTAAGCTCTTTTGGCAGTTTTCTTTACTGGGGATAATAAACGCTTTTACAAGTGCAGTGTTCAATGTCCAGCACATAGTGGGTCTGTATGAAGAAAGGAACAGTGAATTGTTCAGTGAATCTCAAAGTAGGAGACACGTTTTTCCTCTGAGCCTTAGTCCATGTGTGAAACATTTAACTTCATCTTGACTTAATTTTTCTATAATCTCATCACCCTACAAAGTGTTCTGTTTATGAAAGCAAGAAGTATGTTGTTACTGGTACTTGAGCACAGCTTCAACAAGAACAGTTTAATACTTTCCTTGCCAGGGGTGCCTAAGCGAGTATTAGCTTTAATTCATCTTAAAAATGCTTCAGAGAATTTTTCAACACACGGTTTAATGTCATAAGTGTGCCAGACCTATCATTGAGGGTGATTATTTTTCCCCTGTATTTTTTCTATTGAATATTTATTACATCTGAAGGCAAGGAAAACAAGTTCTGAAGATGATTCACATAAAAATATCAGATTGTAGACTTCCCTGGCAGTCCAGTGGTTAAGATGCCATGCTTCCACTGCAGAGGGCAGAGGTTCAGTCCCTGGTTGGAGAACTAAGATCTCACACACAGAAGAAAAAAAAACAACAACAACAACAGATTGCTGTATCTTCTTCAACAGACAGTGTGAAAGTGTGTGGACACCAAACAGCTCAACAGTAAAAGGGGGGGAAAGTCAAAACATCTGCCAAGGCAAAAGGAATTTTCCTAGCCATGGATTTCTTTCCCTAAAAGTAACAGGGAAACTTGTGATTAAGTCCAGTAGATTCATCCTTGGTACCTAGAGGCCAGAAACTCAGGTGTACCTTTCAGTTTCTTGGGCAGAAACCTACTTCATTTGCTTTCATCTACAGCATTAGCTTTCAGGAACACTCAGCCATTGTGCATTCAGTGAAGCTTTGGGAACACAGAGCTAAGGGTTTATAACCTGTTGCTGCGAGATAAGCAATGTGAACAAGAACATCGGGTTACCCTCTACTCTTTTCACAATTCCAGAAGGAAAAAGTCTCATTTCTGCACAGCTCAGCCACCTGCAAGTATGTATTGTGAGATGCTGTGAATTATTACTACTATACTCTGTTCAACCATATTTACATTTTTGCTGTTCAGTTATCATTGGGTCTTCCATGCTTATTGGTACACTGATAATCAACAGATGGATAGTCAATGAGTTGCCTATGAAAATATTGCTAAGTAATAATGTTATCCTGGCAATGTCCTAGGGCAATACTTCCTTCTCCAGGATTCCAAATATTATGACACATTTGCTAGTAGAAGGTAGATGTTCAAGCATTAGGTGGAGGCCCTTTACTTTTGACTAAGGTTTCAGAATCTGGCCCAGTTTAATTCACTTTATTGGAATTGCGGTATTCTTATACAATTTCTAGTTTAGTTTTGTTTTGGTTGAGAGTTTCTGATTGTGTTTCACAAGTTCCTTGGGGAAAGAAATATAGACTTTCTTCCCTCTACTTCGAATCGCTTCCAGATTCCCACAGGTTTTTACAGATTGTCTGGCATAAATTCCACTTCTCTTCCCTTACAGATGTTCTTACTGGAGGCTTCAATTACCCAGAAACCTTTTTATTCTTTCTCTCAGACATTTTCCTCAGAGTCCTCTTACTACTGGTTTAATTTGGACTAATTACCTCCACAACTGTCAAAGCCGTCTTTTTTCATTTTATTTTATGGAAGTATAGTTGATTTACAATGTGTGCTTAAGTTTTGCTGTACAGCAGAGTGATTCCGTTATACATATGTATATTCTTGCCCATTATGGTTTATCACAGGATATTGAATATAGTTCCCTGTGCTCTACAGTAGGACCTTGTTGTGTATCCATTCTGTATGTAATAGCTTGCATGTGCTCATCCCAAGCTCCCAAGCTCTCCCTTGCCCTCCCCTCTACCCCCTGCTTGGAAACTACAAGTCTCTCCTCCATTTGTGAGTTGGCTTTTGTTTCGTAGAAATGGTCCTTCGTGTCGTATTTCAGATTCCGCCTAAGTGATATCATATGGTGTTGGTCTTCCTCTTTCCGACTTACTGTGCTTAGTATGATAACCTCTAGGTCCATCCATGTTGCTGCAAATGCAAAGCCTTCATTTTAAACTTCCTTATCTAGATCATTTATTCCCTCCAATACAACGCCAGAAAGGGATCCCAGAAGCTCATGCCCATCATTGGTGCTGGCTTAGTCTCTCAGTTATGTCTGACTCTGCAACCCCATGGACTGTAACCTGCCAGGCTTCTCTGGCCATGACATTTCCCAGGCAAGAATCCTAGAGTCTTCCCAACGCAGGGGCTGGACTCACATCTGTGTCTCTTGCATTGGCAGGCGGGTTCTCTACCGCTGAGCCACTTGGGATTCCCATGTCCATCATTAGAATCCTGTTTCAATTTGTCAACTACGTTTTCTTCTATGTTTTGTGGTCCTAGTATGAGAATGGTTTGCAGTGAGAGAACTATTGGCTGAGGTCATGGACAGTTAAGCTTGGAATATTAGGACTCAGACATTTCCCCACTGTGGGTAGATTCTGGAAATTTTTATTGCTGCCAAAGCCCATCGGCTTCCTCCCACATCACTTGCACCCCACTGACTTCAGGTGAGAACAAAGTCAGGTTGATTCTGTTGGTCCCAGTCCTCTGGGTACCAGGAGAGGACAGCTGGTCTCCCCCTTGCCTTTCTCCCCATCTCCTGCTCCCTTCTGATTTCAGTTTTCTTCTTTCCTCTTCTTCCTTTCACTATGCTGAACTTCTGTTTATTACGGAAGAGCCTTAGTTTTTTTAGAAATTATGACTGTTTTGCTTTTACTCACAAGCCTTCTTCCCAACTGGGAAAAATGAAAAATAAAAAAATTCCAGCATTTTATCTTGCCTTTGGTAAAATGGGGTGAATCAATCACTTCTACGCTTGTGGGAGATTCTTGATGTCTTTTCCAGGGCTCTGAGCCTGGAGCCCGAGGCTCTTCAAATTGAGGGAGATGAGCACATATTTTAGGATTTGCTTTTCCAATTTAATTTCTTTTCAACTTCTGGAAAACAGGCTTCGGGCATGAACCTAGAGTGCACTTTCTCTCTCTCTGATCCTTTCTCTCTTTCTCCCTCCTTCTTTCCTAGTAGCTGCTATTCAAAGATAATGGTATGAAATTGTGGCCTTTTCTTTGTGGGGTGACTGCGTATCATTTCTTTCCAGGCTGGTAATGAACTGTTTTATTCATTTCTGCACATTTTGGGGACAGAAGATTTGTGATGTTTGCTATTTTATCCCTCACGTCCAATCTTACAGATGTAAATTAGGGGTAAGCACTTTGTTTACAAGTGGCTTTTCTTTTCTGTGTCTAATGACATAATCACATATTAACCATCCCTATGCAGGTCAGGCCCTGTTCACTCTGCAGGTGTCTGACTGCAGCTAATTGAATCAGAGATGAGCAGTTAACCTGAGAATGGGCCAGCTGCACAGGACGTGATCTGGAACAAACAACCCTGCCGATCAGGGAAGAGCAAAATCAATCAAAAACCTCTCTAATGAATTTCAAGTGGAAGTTACAGGGAAAAATCACACCGTTAGCAGTAGGATCTGGAGGCACAGAAATGAACGGGGATTGGCTCTGCAGTTCGGCAGGGGCAACTTAGGGGTCATGACAAAGGCAGTCGTTGTCGTTCAGTCCCTGAGTCGTGTCCGACTCTTTGCGACCCCATGGACTGCAGCACGCCAGGCCTCCCTGTCCATCACCATCTCCCGGAGTCCACCCAAACCCATGTCCACTGAGTCAGTGATGCCATCCAACCGTCTCATCCTCTGTTGTCCTCTTCTCCTGCCTTCAAGCTTTCCCAGAATCAGGGTCTTTTCTAATGAGTCGGCTCTTTCCATGAGGTGGCCAAAGGACTGGAGCTTCAGCTTCAGCATCAGTCTTTTTAGTAAATATTCAGGGTTGATTTCCTTTAGGATTGACTGGTTTGAGGGACTAGGGAAGGTGGTAATACTCTTTTTTCAGACTTTTAAAAGTAACAGCTTTGTTGAGATGTAGTTTAAATACTATAAAATTCACCTTTTGAAGCAGACAATTAAGGGGTTTCATTTCCTCATAATTAAGGCAAGACTCTTTTCATCATTCCCCCAAAACAGTCACTCCCCATCACTCCCTTTCGCATCCTTCACCAACCAACAATACCCTTTGTGTCCCCATGGATCTGCCTGTTGTGAACACTCGCTACAAATGGAATCACATAATATGAGGTCAGGGCTCTGTATCAGCACCTCATTACCTTTTATTGCCAAACGATGTTTCATTCGATGGACAGACCACATCTTATCTACTCATCAGTTGATGGGTATTTCGGTTGTTTTCACTTTTTGGCTACTGTGTTGCTATGAACATTCATGTACAGATTTTTGTTGGACATAAAAATTATCTTATACTTAATATAGTTTTACTGCATATTAAAATATATGCAAAACATGTATTTACTTTAAAAAATCTTGACATTAGAAATCTTAAATGTGGTGAGAAATACAACTCAGGTTATTGACATTCAATTTTCCTTTTACAATATAATTTGCATGTATCTTAGAGAAGACTCTTGAGAGTCCCTTGGACTGCAAGGAGATCCAACCAGTCCATTCTGAAGGAGATCAGCCCTGGGATTTCTTTGGAAGGAATGATGCTAAAGCTGAAACTCCAGTACTTTGGCCACCTGATGTGAAGAGTTGACTCATTGGAAAAGACTCTGATGCTGGGAGGGATTGGGGGCAGGAGGAGAAGGGGACGACCGAGGATGAGATGGCTGGATGGCATCACTCGATGGACAAGAGTCTGAGTGAACGCCGGGAGTTGGTGATGGACAGGGAGGCCTGGTGTGCTGCGATTCATGGGGTCGCAAAGAGTCGGACACGACTGAGTGACTGAACTGAACTATCTTTAGCAGGTTTCCAGAACTCTTTCTCTGCAGAAGATGAGCCTTCAAAATGAAACCGGTTTGACAACTTACACAGTAGCTCAACCTTTTTACGGAGGGTGGCCCTGCTGTGTCTTACTACCAGTCAGCCAGAAAACAGAAGATCTGCCGCGGCAGTATTCACGGAGTGTAAAAGTGACACCTCCTCCGGTTTTAATTGCCTTAATTATTCACCTACTCAGTCTCCTTGTTTCTTTTTTTTCCCACTGAAATAAAATGCAGAGGAGTTGTATCTTCTGAGACACCTACCAACCAAGACGGAGGAGTGGGTGGACTTGGATCTGGTGTCTCCTCACAACTAGGGCATCTGCCAGACATGGGGTCGGGGGACCTCAACACCCGAGGGGACCCAAGGAATCCCCGAAGGACCAGCAATTGTTTAATTAATTAAATGAGAAATTGTGTTTACAGTGAAAAAACCCACTGACTGCATGACTTAATATTTTGCTGTATAGTTTCTTTCATTTAAAACTTCTCAATGATTCAAAGTTTCAACAATATCTAAAATGACATCAATACATACTAAGTGTTGGACCTACCTAATGTTGGAGTTAAATTTCCAAAACGTACACTGGTTGGAAAAATCACGACTGACAAGATCAAGGTCTTACTGAGAGTTAAGGGTTGGGGAAAACCAAGAAAAATGACATTACACGTACTTAAAAGTTGCCCGATGGTTCAATGGTAAAGAATCCACCTGCCAATGCAGGAAGAGACGTGGGCTTGATCCCTGACTCAGGAAGATCCCCCGGAGGAGGAAACAGCTACCCACTCCAGTACTCTTGCCTGAAATATCCATGGACAGAGGAGCTTGGCAAGCTCCAGTCCACGGGTTGCAAAGAGTCAGACACAACTGATCGACTGCTACAGTACAGTCCAATATTTAAAAACCTACAGTAAGTAAAAACTCTTTAATTAAGCATCACCACTTACTGCAACTAAACTAAGTTATCCATAAACACAAATACTATGGATTTGAAATCTGGAGTAAAATCATAGTGGTGGTGGTGGTTTAGCTGCTAAGGCATGTCCAACTCTCGCAACCCCTTCCAGGCTCCTCTCTCCATGGGGTTCTCCAGGCAAGAATACTGGAGTGAGTTGCCATTAATGCTAAAGCCATTGCCAGTAGCCATTTCTTTATTTCAATTTCTCCTTGTCTCATTTAGATGGAACTTCATGGCCCATCAATCCAAATACCCCTTTTTCCAGTCCTGCAAACTCCATCTCCCTTTTTGCCAAACTCCCAGGAAGCATGCGGACTCCTAGGTGGACCTAACTCTCCAGGTCAGCCACTCCAGCTCCGGCGCTGGCTCCATGTGGAAACAGGATCCCTTCCGCCTTGGCCTGCAAAGAGGCCCCCACACTGCCCGGCCTCGGTCTTTGCAAAACGTCTCATCTGAGCTAACCTTGTCCACCTCATCTCTGTCCTCACTTTCAAGAGACGCCCTCCCCAGAAGGGACAGTCAAACGAGAGCCGTTTAAAACAGAGGCTGAAGAGCTTTCCCTGGGGGCAGTGGCTGAGAATCCGTCTTGCAAAAGGTAGGGGACGCAGGTTCGATTCCTGGTCGGGGAACTAAGTCCCCGCCTGCTGTGGGGCAACTCAGCCCTGGCACCACAACTACAGAGAGGGTGCTCTGCAGGGAAAGATCCCACGAGCTGCAACTAAGACTGGACACAGGCACGATTACATAAATAACTGTTTAAGAATAAAATATAAAGTAGGGGCTGAATGGGCGGAGGATAAAGACCTTGGTCTTCCATGAGTTTCAGGGCAGGGAGGCAAAGTACCAAGTGTTGAGCTCTGCCGTCACAGAGGCTGAGTTTGGATTATATTTTTAAGAAGATATTTCCTTTAGATACATGAAAGTGTGACAGTGATATTGACAGCATCATTTTATTTCATCTCGGAACTAAGTGACTCCAAAGATAACTTCTGCCTGGAAGTGTCTACTATTCTGTGTGAGTGTGTGTGCGTGTGTGTGTGCCTGTGAGTGTGTGCACTCAGTCGTGTGTCTTTGCAACCCCATGGACTGTAGCCTACCAGGCTCCTCTGTCAATGGAATTTTCCAGGCAAGAGTACCGCAGTGGGTTGCTATTTCCTTCTCCAGGTGGTCTTCTCAATCCAGGGATCGAACCGGCGTCTCTTCCATCTCCTGCATTGGCAGGTGGATTCTTTACCGCTTGGGCCATCTGGGAAGCCCATGTCTACCATTCTACTTTCTTAGTTGGTAACGGCAGTCAACTGGAAAACTTTGCTTTTATACAACATGCTTTCTAGTCTATTTACTCAGACTATACCTTGACTATAAAAACTATAGAATAAGGTAACACTAAATGTTTTGACACTATATTTACTATAAGTTGACTTTTAGTGCTGTCGGGGACAAGAGAATTTATTGAATAAAAAGTAAAAACCACAGTGTTGGTAAGTGGACTGAAAGTAGGGAGCTAAATAAAATAAGAGCTGGGTGAGCTCTAAGCCATCACATATATTAGAATCTTAAATCGAATGATGGAGAGTTTTGAAGAGTTATTAGTGACTTTCAGGTTATAAAGCTTTTGAAATTCTCTCTCTCTAGTACGGACTTCCCTGGTGGCTCAGATGGTAAAGAATCTTCCCCATGATGTGGGAGAGCCAGGTTCGATCCCTGGGTCAGGACGATCTCCTGGGAAGGCAATGGCTACCCACTCCAGTATTCCTGCCTATAGAATTCCGTGGACAGAGGAGCCTGGCGGGCTAAATGCACAAAGAACTGGATACAACTGAACACTTTCACTCACTCTCTCTATGCATGAATTCTCTTGGAATTTGAGATCTGTTGAGATCAACTACCCTTGCTGGTAATAGAAAGCAAAATGATAAAAATGTTAATTTTTTTTGTAAAACAATTACACCTTATTGCTTGTGACTTAGAAGGAAATAAAGTTGAAACTGGTGGTTTCAATTAATTCTGATTCTCTTTTACGTTGGTAAGAAAGACCAAGCAGTACTTTTCCTTTTATTTCAAAATGAACCCACATTATTTATTTTGGTTTTACTATTTCTAAAATATGCCTGTTGCCAAGCATTCCATTTAAATGAATGAAGGAGGGGGTGGGAGTCTGTTCATTGGTCAAATTTTAGACTACTATGGAAAAGTCTTGCTGAATCTAGACTAATGTAATTGGCTTTAAATGTCAAAATGAGCTTGAATGTAATTAGAAGCAAAGCAGAAATCAAAATGTTATGCTTATTCCAGCAGCAAATTACTCTAAGTAGAGTCTACACTTACATATAATTTCAAGAGTGAAAGGAAAGATGGGAGAAACTCATTTGTTGGCTTTAAATGTCAAAATGAGCTTGAATGTAATTAGAAGCAAAGCAGAAATCAAAATGTTATGCTTATTCCAGCAGCAAATTACTCTAAGTAGAGTCTACACTTACATATAATTTCAAGAGTGAAAGGAAAGATGGGAGAAACTCATTTGCAAAAACTAGAGCATCTTTCTCTAGTTATGAAAGTGGATGTAGGTATACCTGATCATCACTTTTCTTACAAATGGCCATGCTTGGGTTAACTTCTAATATATAACAGTGTAACTCGCCATGTGGACAAAACCGTGGATTTGTACAGCAAGTACAAATTTTTTTCAGGACAAGATTTAAAAACATAAGAAGAGACACTGAACCATGACCAGCATTTATATGGTGCTTAGCAGCCCCCAAGGTTGCTCATTGTCCATTATTTAGAGTGATTTTAACAATAATCTTGTGTTACTCACTGTACATTTTACAGATGAGGAACTGAAGTATGCAGGCCTTAAATGATTTACTCAGGCTTGCAGGTAGCAAGCGGTGTTGCTGGGTCTTCAGGCTGGAATCTGTGGATTTCAAATTCCTTCTGTGTTTTTGGACATTATAGGTAACAAGACATCTTTAAGATCTAGTCATTGCTGATCTCCTTTCCTTATTTAAATTGCTAAAGCAAACAATATGCTAGACACAATCATATTTAAAATTATTACCCCTTTGTCAAGTACAGTATCTGAAACTCTATATTATGCTCAGCTCGTTAATGAAAATTAGACATCTCCAGTATTTTTTCTTTTTTGCTAAAATAAGCTTCACTTCTTACCATTTTTTCCAAATGAAAAGGACACAACCTTTTCATTTTCGTGAGGATCTAAAATTACAAACTGTCTTTTAATAATAAAAATATTTCAACGATTTCAGACTTAAATGTTAAAGTTTCTATATTAGAAACATTCATCTTAAAGAAAAAAGATTGAGATGAACTGAATGAACTTATATTCTTCCCCTAACAATCTTTTTTGCAGAGTATGATATTTTTAGTTGAAAGGTATATATTTCCCAGCGATTATGTTAAAATAATTTGGAAATGCAACCATCTAGCTGACAAAACAAACAGCTGTGAAAATGAGACCTGGAGATTTATGCAAATAGGAGACTTCTGAATTAATTTCCTTCATAGAACACACTGTCAAGTTTCTTGGAGTATTTATGCCTTATTTCTTAATTAGTGATTTTGCTAATGTCAGTCATATTAAATTTTCATAATGTAAATGATGCATTTCAATGGTAAATATGAGCTATAAAATTGCAGATGAAAGTTGATATTTTACTTTGGGTGCAATAGAGATTTAGTAACATACAGAATAGACAGTATTCCTAAGAACAGACGTATGTCTTATTGTGAAACAAAACTGAGGGTTTATTAAGAAAACTTCTGTAACCATGACACCACTGAGTTTACACAGGAATTTCTCAGTGTTTTCCTATTTGTATACCTATTTGTATACCTGTACTCAAGAAGAAGGGTTTTCTATTTGGCTTCAAATAGAAAGCAGCATCAATCAATAAAGTGCTTATATTATTGCATACTAAAAAACCCTACATTTTAGAAATGGAGTTGGTTTATTTTTTGCTCTGTTTTAATGGGCTTTGATTTCTTATTTGTCTTCACTCCAAGTTCACAAATAGAAAGCTTTACTGCAAATTATACTGTCTGCTCTTTTCTATTGCAAACATAAATTTCAAAGTCTGGCTTCTATCTTTTTTTTTTTTTTTTTTGGCCGTTCCACGTAGTATGTGGGATTTTAGTTCCCTGAGCAGGGATCAAACCCATGCCCCCAATGTTGGAAGTGCAGACTCTTAACCACTGGATAACTAGAGAAATCCCTTTGCTTCTGTCTTGACAGTGCTTATTTAATACTCTTGGAGAAAGAAATGGCAACCTGGAGAAGGAAATGGCCACCCACTCCAATATTCTTGCCTGGAAAATCCCATGGACAGAGGAGCCTGGCAAGTTCCAGTCCATGAGGTCATGAAGAGTCAGACACGACTGAGTGACTATTTAACACTCTAATACCTTGAAAATAAAGTTGATAGTTGCTTACCAATAAATATTTAATTGTAAAAAAAATTTAATTATAATGGCTTGACTTCAATAAAGCTGATTTTATAAGTCATAAACTAAAATTTGTCTTATTATATAACTGAGTCTTATACAATTTTCATATCCCTTATATCTATATCCATTTTTTCCTTCAGTTACAATTTACCAGCTAATGTTCTTGTCATTTAAAAAATGAGATTTTTTTTTTTTTACTGATGCATAATTATATGAGTGCCGAAGAATTGATGCTTTTGAACTGTGGTGATGGAGAAGACTCTTGAGAGTCCCTTGGACTGCAAGGAGATCCAACCAGTCCATTCTAAAGGAGATCAGTTCTGGGTTTTCTTTGGAAGGACTGATGCTTAAGCTGAAACTCCAGGACTTTGGCCACCTTGTGCGAAGAGTTGACTCATTGGAAAAGACCCTGATGCTGGGAGGGATTGGGGGCAGGAGAAGGGGACGACAGAGGATGAGATGGCTGGATGGCATCACCGACTCGATGGACATGAGTTTGAGTGAATTCTGGGAGTTGGTGATGGACAGGGAGGCCTGGCGTGCTGCAATTCATAGGGTCTCAAAGAGCTGGACACGACTGAGTGACTGAACTGAACTGAACTGAATTATAAATTAAGCTTTTGTATCTACCTACCTACCTGTCTCCAAAATCACTGCAGATAGTGACTGCAGCTGTGAAATTAAAAGACGCTTACTCCTTGGAAGGAAAGTTATGACCAACCTAGACAGCATATTAAAAAGCAGAGACATTACTTTGTCAACAAAGGTCTGTCTAGTCAAGGCTATGGTTTTTCCAGTGGGCATGTATGGATGTGAGAGTTGGACTATAAAGAAAGCTGAGTGCCGAAGAATTGATGCTTTTGAACTGTGGTGTTGGAGAAGACTCTTGAGAGTCCCTTGGACTGCAAGGAGATCCAACCAGTCCATCCTAAAGGAGATCAGTCCTGGGTGTTCATTGGAGGGACTGACGTTGAAGCTGAAACTCCAATTCGTTGGCCACCTGATTTGAAGAGCTGACTCATTGGAAAAGACCCTGATGCTGGGAAAGATTGAGGACAGGAGGAGAAGGGGATGATGACAGAGGATGAGATGGTTGGATGGCATCATTGACTCGATGGACATGGGTGTGGGTGGACTCCGGGAGTTGGTGATGGACAGGGAGGCCTGGCATGCTGCAGTTCATGGGTTGCAAAGAGTCAGACATGACTGAGCAACTGAGCTGAACCTGCCTCCATTGTTTTACACCAAGAAACCATTCATTGTACAAAATTTGAAAATACAAAAAGGTATGAAGAATAAAATAAGTTACTTTCAATTCAAATAAAAGGTTGTATATATATTTTTAGAATTTGTTGTCAAACTTGAAAATTCTACCAGTTTCCCCCCCAGGGATATATATATATATATACGGGCAATAAAACTGAATCCAGCTGTAAATATAGTGTTGTATTAGGCTTCTTTACTTAATTTTTAGTTATTACCATTTATGGCATGCATGACTAACCTCATTAATTATTCTGTAAAAATTGAGCTTTGATAACTATAATATGCCATTATTTCCAAAGTCTACTTAGACATTCTATTATGATTTGACTTTAAATTTGCTTAAAAATTTTCACAATGGTGAATAATGCTACAAAGGGCTTTTTTTTTTCTTTTTTTTTTTACTTTATCTTATCATGTTTCCTGGACATTAACATTTTAACACTGATGCATAGAGAAGATGTTGGGAAGGCTGGACGGACTCCTCTGCAGAAGTAGGCAGTTATACCCAAGAGGTGGGCAGTGGGGCAAGAACGAATCTACATATCAGTCATTAAATGGTCCAGTGTTTAGTCCCAGATGTGGAATAGTGAATGGGAAGCTATTACTATTTCAGATTATGGCAGTAATCTTCTCTGTAATAGATTTTTTTACCTTTTGCATTTTTGTTGAAAGTTGCAAAGGACTGACTAAAAAGAATAATATACACCAGAATGGGAACTGATTTTCAAACTTTCAGTTTAAAATACAGAAAACAGAATACTTAGTGTCCAGCTAATGCCCCAACCTTTTACCGAGGGACCCTTTTATGTTGGGAGGAGAAGAGGACAACAGAGGATGAGATGGTTGGATGGCATCACCAACTCAATGGACATGAGTTTGAGCAAACTCCAGGAGATACTGAAGGACAGGGGAGTCTGGTGGGCTGCAATCCACGGGCTTGCAAACGGTTGGACACGACTTAGTGACAGAACAATGTGATTACTGCTAAGAATTTAGTGTTTCATGCTAAGAAGTTAGATTTCCATGCCACTTAAGAACGCTAACTCCTATTGCTTGCTGATTCCCTTTTTCATTGTCAGTATAACGTTAACTAGTCTGAAACTACTATATCCTTTGACCTTCTCAATAATCCTCTAAAATACTACTGTTCTTTTTTCATTGATGGGAAATCGTACATTTCCACGAGAGAACAGCTGAAATGTCTGACTACAGATTGTATATTTTGTAGGCAAGACGCAACAAAGTATTAAAATATAATCAGCTTTTCATTAGTAAAACATATGCCCACAGAAGCCCATCTTAACTGGAGGAGACACAGAATATTCCTCATTTATGCTTCTCACTGATTTTTGAAGATGGTACAATGGAGTAGGCTGATTATTAAAATAATATTAATGCAACATGGCAACTATTAGAAGGGAAAACTGCAAATAAGACAATCGGTAGAAAACTACCAAAATATGATGAGGAGCAAAAAAAGTTCTCCCCCAGTGAATATGCTTCTCGGATCAGGGTAGGAATTGAGGATACTTTATCCAAGGAATGTAAAAATTCCTTGTATTGCAGCTCGGCAGTCAGTGATACCAACACATAGCCCCAGGAAAAGGCCATTTCTGTGTGATTCACCCTTTATTAAAGTCGTCCTGCAAGAGGAAGAACACAGGATATTATTTTATCACTATGCCACTGATGAATCACCAAAAAATAAATTCAAATAGAAGCCAAAGGAGCTTGTATGCGACAGCAGAATGGAAATAGAGCTAATTTTTCAGTTTTTTTGAGCTATATATTGCATTCAGTTCAGTTCAGTTCAGCTCAGTTGCTCAGTCATGTCTGACTCTTCGTGACCCCATGAATTGCAGCAAGCCAGGCATCCCTGTCAATTTAAACCAAATTGCTAGTCTTTATTGCAGGGCCATGTCCAGACATGGATGACAATTTGGCTTAAAGCCTCAGATGGGACTGACTCTATGAGATAGTGGAAGATTTGACACAATAATGACCACACAGATAAAATTTAAAAAAAAAAAAATCACCTCCCTTACTGCCCTGAAGATGCCAGAAATTCCTCAAGTGATTGTAAAGTTTTGTCTTTGGTCAATAAAAGTGAGTTTTGTTCAATGAAAAACCTCCTCAGAGAAACATTTCTTCCAGTGTAAACTCCCTCAAAATAGCTCTTCCACCATTCTCCAGGAAAAATAAAGAAAGAGTAAGCATCTTCAGTGGCTCCCCTGTGTCACCATCTGGACCACGGAAGACACCCAACGGTCTGGCTCCAGCTCAACCCTGTAGTTCCTTTCACCCATCCCTCCATGCCTCGTGATTCTCCATGCCTTGGACTGACTCACGCTGCTTTCCTTACATGGAATACTTTCATCTAACGCCATCACCCAAATCCTCTGCTGCTGCTGCTGCTAAGTCACTTCAGTCGTGTCCGACTCTGTGTGACCCCATAGACGGCATCCCACCAGGCTCCCCCATCCCTGGGATTCTCCAGGCAAGAATACTGGAGTGGGTTGCCATTTCCTTCTCCAATGCATGAAAGAGAAAAGTGAAAGTGAAGTCGCTCAGTCTGTACGACTGTTAGCGACCCCATGGACTGCAGCCCACCAGGCTACTCCGTCCATTGGATTTTCCAGGCAAGAGTACTGGGGTGGGGTGCCATTGCCTTCCCCGTCCAAATCCTCTAGGGGAATCATATTTACCCCTGATGACAACTCTTCACAAAGCTTTGCAGTCTTCCTTCCCTGGAAGCAATCTCTCCCTCTCTTATTAAAACAACATGGTATTTGAAAGCACGCCCCATAGCCCATAATAAGGTTCCCAGGATTTTTAAAATACACTCTAGGGTATCTCTGATATTGCTTTACAGCCGACTCCATCTGCTTGGGCTCATTTCACCTTTTGGCTTGAGTTCTTTCCTGTGTGTGTACTGTGGGGTGAGTTGAGTTCCTTCATAAATCTCAACTCTGCTGTAAGTGAAAGTTAGTACCTTTGGGCATGTGTGGGCAAGGTATAGCTCCATCCCATGGAGGATGCTGTCTGAATTATAAACCACAACAAAAGAGGCACACGATCTCTTTAGTGTTCACTGTGGATGGGTGGATGCCTGCAATATTTGTGGGAAACTTTTGGTATGCAGCAGATAAAAGTGAAAGTGTTAGTCACTCAGTCATGTCCCACTCTGCAACCCCACAGACTGTAGCCTGCCAGGCTCCTCAGTCCATGAAATTCTCCAGGCAAGTATACTGGAGTGGGTTGCTATTTCCTGCTCCCGGGGATCTTCCTGACCCAGGGATCAAACCCAGGTGTCCTGCATTGTGGGCAGATTCTTCACCATCTGGGCCACTAGGGAAGCTGACGTAGCAGATGAGGGGAGTATAAATACGAGGATATAAGAATCAAAGTGGACATAATAGCTGTAATGCAAACAAATGCAAAGACACGTGAGGCTGCAGATGGGGAAGACAGGCCTGAGGAAGCCTGGCCTCAGGCCATGCCTAGAGAAAAAAAGTTACAGCTGTCTGTCGAAAGACAGTCCAAAAAGTGGCTTTCTTTTTTTTCCCCCAGTCTCAAAAATTTATTACTGAAATTCCGTCTCTGATCACACATGTGAAAGTGATTTAAAAACCACAGGGAATTCTAGATGACACACAGCAAACATCCCATAAAAGGCTTAGTTAAGACCCCAGGGGGACTTCCCTAGGAGTCCAGTGGCTGAGACTCCACATTCTCAACGCAGGGCGACTGGGTTCGATCCCTGGTTGGGGAACTAGATTCCGCATGCTGCAACTAAAGATCTCGCTGTCTGCAACTAACATCCAGCACAATCAAATTAATTAATTTGAAAAAAAGCCTCCAGGAATATAATGGAAATTCCAGGACCAAAAACTAACAGGTAGCTGAAGTCTAGAAAAGGCACCTTCCCTATGGGATTTATAAGCTCTGCTAGGCTTTGGTTTTTAACATCGTGTCAGGCACAAGGGGCAAAGACACAGACTCCTGAAAGGTGAAGACTGCTGAGCTTAATAGTTATTTGGCTTCACTGGAAGTTGACCAGAAGAAAATTCAATGCCAAAAGGAGGTGAAAAGGGAGCGTGTGTGACCTTGACCTGGGCGAGGAATTGTATGACGACAAAGCTGGCACTGCAAACCATGGGGAATGGGCAGACCAGCCAATAAATGATTCTGTGATGATGGGTTAGACAAACAGGAATGAGATTGTTCCCTATCTCGCAGCAGCTACGCAAATCAATTCAGGTTAATGGAAGAGCTAAATGTTTAAACGTCCTGAATAGTCATTGGAAGGACTGATGCTGAAGCTAAAGCTCCAATACTTTGGCCACCTGATGCAAAAAACTGACTCACTGGAAAAGACCCTGATGCTGGGAAAGATTGAAGGCAGGAGGAGAAGGGGACGACAGAGGATGAGATGGTTGGATGGCATCAGTGACTCCAAGGACATGAGTTTACGCAAGTTCCAGGAGCTGGTGAGGGACAGGGAAGCCGGGTATGCTCCAGTCCATGGGGTCGCAAAGAGTCAGACACGACTGAGTGACTGAAATGTTTAAAGCAAAACAAAGCCTGACAGGACCAACTGCTGCTGAACTATGAAGTTGAGAACATTCTCATATATTGCTGATGCCAGATAAACTGGTGAAAGCACTCTGGAATGTAAGTTTGTCACTATTAAAGTGGACAATACCTTTGTTCCAAGACCCAGAAATTCTATTCTTAGCTACTGCTGCTGGTGCTTAGTGCTTCAGTTGTGTTCGATTCTGCGCAACCCTATGGACTGCAGCCTGTCAGGCTCCTCTGTCCATGTGGACTCTCTAGGCAAGAGTACTAGAGTGGGTTGCCATGCCCGCCTCCAGGGGAATCTTCATGACCCAGGGACTGAACCCAGGTCTCCTGCACTGCAGGCAGATTCTTTACTGCTGAGCCACCAGGGAAGCCCCATTCTTACACGTGCAGAGTTCACATGGGTATGAGCTAACATGCAACGTGCAGAGCAGCAGCACGATTTGGAGTCGCAAAGTATCAGAAACAAACATCTCAAAGCTGCAAGCATGAGTTTTCTATTTCTCTGTAATAAATGACCGCAAATTTAGTGGCTCACTCAACACTCACTGATGATCTCACAGTTTCCGTAGGTCAGAGGTGTGGGGCTGAATAATGTAATGTGTTTGCCCTGTCACATCTGAATCTTTGTGGCCCCATGGACTGTAGCCCACCAGGCTCCTCTGTCCGTGGGATGCTCCAGGCAAGAATCCTGGAGCAGGTTGCCATTTCCTGCTGCAGGGGATCTTCCTGATCCTGGGATCAAACCCGAGTCTCCTGCATGGGCAGGTAGGTTCTTTATGACCAGTGCCACCTGGGAAGGCACTCGAGCCTCTCCAGTTGGGGAACATGGGCTTAGCTTCTCTGCAGCATGTGGGATCTTAGTTCCCTTACCAGGGATTGAACCCACATCCTCCGAATTGCAAGGCAGATTCTTAACCACGGGACCACCAGGGAAATCCCAAGAAGTGTGGGCGGGATTTAATTGGGTTCTCTGCTCAGAGTCTCAGAGGCTGAAATCAGGGTGTAAGTTGGGCTGCGGTCTCATCTGGAGCTTGGGGGTCTTCTGCCCTCGCTCAGGTTGTTATCAGAATTCCTTTCCTGTGGATGCAGGCTTGAGGGTCCTGCTTTCTTCCTCAGAGCCTCTAGAAGACACCCTCAGGTTCCAGCCACACGGCCCTTCACAGCATGGCAGTTTACTTCTCCAAAGCCAGCTGGAGACCCTCTCCTGCTTTGAATCACCCTCTTCTGGAAGGACCCAGTCCCTGGAATGAGGTCAGGCCCACCCAAGATAACCTCCTTTTTGACTGACTTCAGTTCAGTCCCTAGTAACTTATTCACAGGAGTGAAAGCCTGTCATATTCGCAAGTCCTGCCAAAACCCAATGGGAAGAGATTATGGAGAGAGTCAGGTCTCTTGGTGGACCATTTTAGAATTCACCTGCCACCCAGAAGAATGGGAAAATTAACTGTGCACAGCCTCTGTGAACCGTACACTATGTGTGTGTGTTTGTGTATGTGTACATGTGTCTACACATACATGTGTGTTTTTGTTGTTGTTACTGATCAGTCACTGAGCCATCCGACTGTTGCCTGACTCTGTGACCCCATGGATTGCAGCATGCCGGTCCTCCTCCGTCCTTCACTATCTCCAAGAGTGTGCTCAATTTCATGTCCACTGAGTCAGTGATGCTATCCAAACATCTCAGCCTCTGTTGTCCCTTCTCCTCTTGCCTTCCATCTTTCCCAGCATCATATGATGCAATGTAGAATTGCATATTATACCCTAAGAGAAATACATAAAATATAGCTACATCATGTACTCGCTCATATTGGTAAATCTTACAGAGCACTGAGCCAAAAAAGCAATTAGCAGGAGAAACAGTCCAGTATGACACACAAGGCGAATTTAAATCACACGAAACGACAGGTGAGTCTCAGTTGATGCCTATATGTGCGTTAATAGTGTACAGGGATGTATCGATACTAAGCACAAACATCAAGTTCAGAAAAGTGGTTCACTATGGGAAAGGTGGGAGAGAGATGAGGGGATGTGCTCCAGGAATTCAGATCCATTGCTAACCTGCTTTTTTTTAATAAGATGATTTATTGATTTATTTTTGTGGTCGCTCCATGAAGCATGTGGGATATTAGTTCCCCAACCAGGGATCGAACGCACACACCCTGGACTGGAAGCTTGGAGGTCTTACCCACTGGACCATCAGGGAAGTCCCATTAATCTGCTTTTTAAACTGCATATGGTCACAGAAGAATACATCTTATTATTCTCTATATACCTTTGCATGCTTCTAATAGATCATGAAAAAAATGAAAAAATATATGGAAGACTGTAAAACAATAGAAACAAAAATTAATAAAGATTTCAGCAATATCAGTTGAACTAATTAACCCTTTGAACATAAACCCCAAATGTATGAAAAATGTAGTCAAATCCTACATCTTGCGAATGTTGAAAAAAAATGAAGGGACAAGTTGTTTCTTCAAATTTCTCATTAATTCTTTCAATGCAACTAAAAGCATGATTAGCCATTCTGGTGGTGAAAGGAAACAGGAAAATTAATTTGTAATTAACTATTTAATAGCATTTACTTCTTATATTGTATAACTCCTTTGGACATGATTTTATAAGTGAAAATTCAATAGAGCAAGTAATTAGCATTTAGAGAATGTGAATTAAGAAAACATATCAAATCAATAATATTAAAATTCAAGTTCCTTGGGGAGAATGGATATATATATATATATATGGCTGAGTCCCTTCGTTCATCTGAAACTATCACAACATTGTTAATCGACTATACTCCAACACAAAATAAAAAGTTAAAAAAAAAAGAAAGCTGGATGATTATTCTCATTCAAATATAATTTGCAATTGCATTAAATTTGGGGTCTGATTGGAAAAAAAATTCAATTACCTGTGTTATGGAAATTAGTGTATTATTTATGAATAAAAACTAGGCCTATTTACTATTATTTTAGTAGGAAATTAAAAGGAATAAAGATATCGATCTGATTAAAGATCTACAGTGGATGTTTATTCTAAATATTTATTATTATCATTATTTTGATTTTGATTTTTTGTTCATCATGGATTCTTTTTGCATTGATTTTGACTTTTACTTATTTTTTTGGCCACGCCCTGTAGCATTCGAGATCTTAGCTCCCCAACCAGGGATCGAACCCATGCTTCCTACAGTGGAAGTGTGGAGTCTCACCCACAGGGCTGCCAGTCAAGTCCCCACTGCAAGTATTTTAGCAGCATAAGAAGATTGCTTTGTATACTAAGTGGAAGGATAAACAGAACAAAACCATAGTCACTCCACTGTTGCTCTGCAAACAGGTTCCTCAGTACTATCTCTCTAGATACACATTCATGTACAATAACTTTGCTTTTCTCTTTTTGAGTTATTTCACTTTGTATAACAGGCTCTCGGCTAGCATAGGGCGGGAAGGAGAGGGTGGGATGAATGAAGAGTGGCGTGGAAACATATACATTACCGTGTGTAAAAGAGGTGGCCAGCGGGAATTTGCTGTATGCCCCAGGGAGCTCAAGGGAGGGCTCTGTGATGACCTAGAGGGGCGGGATGCGGTGGGAGGTGGCAGGGAGTTCAGAAGGGAGGGCACATATGTATATCTATGGTTGATGCATGTTGATGTACGGCAGAAACACAATATTGTAAAGCAATTATCTTCCAATTAAAAATAAATAAAATTTTTAAAAAAGAAAACAAAAAACTATAGTGAAACTGTGCACAGAACCTTTGGTCAGGCAACCACTAGAAAGCGCCAAATGTTTTTGTCTTTGCTACAGAAAGCTGGGTGGCAACCTGCCTAGAGCAAGCTGTCTCCTGACCTGTATGGGTTGTTCCTTTGTGAAAAGCTAATCTAATTGTTCTTATAATATAACCTATTAGTCCCAACAAAGGAGGAGCAGCGGGATACTGCCTCACAGCAGGACTTAATCTCATTATTTCTACTTAGCAAAGTGTCTGCTTGGTCCAAATTAGAAGAGAAAGTTATTGGCTCGAGATGACAAAGTTGTTTCACTAAATTGCATCAATATGTCATTCTCTCTTTTCTCACTGGAAACATTTCGGCCCCTCTCCACATCCAGGGTTTCTGCAGAGGCTCCACTGGCTGTTTCCCCTCTCTGCTTTCCAGCGCCACCCATCCCGTGCCACAGTGGTTTTTGCTTTTTAACGCTTCTCTATTTATTTGGCTGTGCGGGTTTAAGTTGCGGCATGCGGATCTTTAGTTGTGGTACGTGCAGTTCTTAGTGGGGGCATGTGGGATTTACTTCCCTGACCAGGGATCAAACCCGGGCCCCCTACTTGGGGAGCATGGAGTCTTAGCCACTGGAACACCAGGGAAGTCCCAACACAGTGTTAATAAGTGCTCTGGGAGGTGTCAGGAGGCGGGATCACAGTGCTGTCAACTTCAAGATACTTGTAATATACGTAGAGGAGAAGAGACGTCGCATGTGTGTTGGCAGCATGCGACAGAAGGAACCATAACGAGGGAAAGCGAGAGTCCAGTACGTGCCAGGCCCTATGCTGGCTTCCTGGCAGGTCCCACTTGAGCATCTTGGAAAGAAGCTGGGGCCCAGCTGTTGCTGGGAGAGAAAATAGACACCAGACCCCGTCCTTCCCTTCATTCATCTACATCCCCTATTTGCACATGCAGGAGCTTTGGCGGCAGAGAGGAGAGAGAGAAATCTTCAGGTGTTGGGGCTGAGCAGCGTCGTAGTTTCTGTGGCTGTCCCCCCAGTATCCATTTCTTCCACCCATGATGAACCCAAGACAATCCAGGATTGATTTGCTCAATCCTGCTGATGAGAGGGTGGGGCATGGAGGTCGTGGGGGAGAAGGTACTCGAAAAGGTGACCTTGCTTCTAAAGAGGAGACCTGGGCGGAGACGATGTCCTTCTTCTTCGAGATTTTATCATGAAGCCCAGAAATGGGGCATCCATATTGTTCACACAAAGATATCACACAGAGAAGGAAACTACATTGGTTTGCTAGGGTTGCTGGTACCTAAAACTAGGTGGCTTCAAACAATGGGAATGTACTCTCATAGTTCTGGAGGCTATGGCAGTCAGCAATCAAACTGTTGGCAAGCCCACGCCTCCTCTGAAGCCTCCCTCGGAAGGGTTTCCCTTGCCTCTTCTGCTCTGGGCGCTTGCTAGCAACCCCTGGGGCTCCCTAGCTTGTGGATGCCCTGCCAGTCCCATGGCCACCTAACCCGTGTGCTTCTTCAAACGTCTTCTCTCCCTGTATGTCTGTGTGGGTGTCAAATGCTCCCCTTTGTGTGGAATGTCGGCCATATTGGATCAGAGTTCACCCTAAGGATCTTGTTTTAACCTGATCACTTCTATTTCCAGATAAGGCCACATTTTGGGGATCCTGGGGGTTAGAACTTCAGCATGTCTTCAGGGGCACGTAAGTCAACCCATGACAACACCTGAGAGAATTTTCGTGGAAGATTCAGAATCCTGGCTTCCTAAAGTCTATATCTCTTGAATTTTGTGACATGAATTTCCTAATTGTTTAAGTTGGTTGGGGTCAATTTTCTTCTACTGGCCGCCAAAGCATTCTGACAGAATTATGCTAACACTGCTGATGGGAGAAGGGTGAGGGGCATGATGGAGGCTAAGGGGGTTCCCAGAGCTGTGGACAACAGTGAAGAAGGAATCTGACCTGCTGAGCTGATAAGGCATGGGAGGATCAGAGAGGTTTGCTTTGGTCCAGCATCATTATTCATTCTTCATTCAAACATCTATTCACCAGCTACCCTGTGGCAATGGTTGTGCGGAACATGGAGGATTTAGATGAGCAAGATGGACAGCATCAGGATGGACTTCCCTGGAGGTCTAGTGGTTAAAACTCTGAGCTTCCACTGCAGGGACTGCGGGTTCGATTTCTGGTTGGGGAACTAAGATTTCACACGACTCACGGCAAAAAAAAAAAAGACACCATCTCTGCCTTTGACAGGGATGCTGGAGGAAATCCTGAAATCTGAGTCCAAAGAGGTAAGTGGGGCCAGAGAGGAAAAGATACTGAAAACCCAATTAAAATGTTTGTTATCTTGAGGGAAAGGAGGATCTTGAAGCGTTTTAAATGGGGGAATGGCATGAGATAATTCATACCTAAGGTGCAAATTTGCAGCTTTAATGCAAATGGAGATTGAGCTGCAGTGTCAGGCAAGGAGACCAATGGGGCACTGGTGGAATAATGCTAATCCCTTTAACATCCTTTCAGTTCAGGAACCACTGGGTTTTCCACGTGGGAGGAGCTGCATCACAGGGTCAAGGCGCTGGGCAGTCACTGAGTTTGCCCAGGTTGCTGTTGTCTCACTGTCTCTCTGTCCCTCCAGGGCTCTCTTCCTGGGATCTGGATGGGACACCAGCTTTCGTGTCCATGTCAGCTCCTCCTAGAGGCATCTCACGGCAGGTTGCTGGAGCCCAAGATACAATCAGGTCCAGCCAAATCAGGGTTTGGTTTTACATCTAGTCCTGTTTCCCTGGAGAGACTATACCTGCCCTGGATGGCTGCATCAAGGTCAACTTCCAGAAAACAGCCCAAATAATGATCTTTCAGGCACAAAAGCTGGGCTTCCCTGGTAGCTTGGTCAGTAAAGAAACTGTCTGCAATGCAGAAGATGGGTTTGATTCCTGGATGGGGAAGGTCCCCTGGAGAAGGAAATGTCAACCCACTGCATTATTCTTGCCTGGAGAGTTCCATGCACAAGAGGAACCTGGTGGGCTACAGTCCATGGGGTCGCCAAGAGATGGACACGGCTGAAGTGATTTAGCACACACCTCAACACCCAACTACAGAGAGACACATCTCATGAGCAGGAAAGAAAGCAAGACCACAGAAATCAAGCATAGCTGGCTTATGTTTATAAACATCTTTCTTGATCCCTTCCTATCAGGCAAGTGTCACCAGTGGATGGTGCTTTGACTTGGAATGATAATGACTGCTTTTTGTAATTGTAATACTGTTAACATTTCTTGTAAAATTTGATTAGGTTTCGGGGATTTAACTCTTAACTGCATCCATATGCAAGGAGAAAGCCAGTCCCTTCCTGTGTCAACACTGTCAGCTGCTGGATAACTGATTAGGGGGCTCCCTAGTCACTGGCTGCTTTCATTAAGATGGTCACAGTAATCAGGCAGAGAAGCGCAATTGAGTAATTGGGAGATCTGAAAATGCAATGTTCCTTGATTACTATTATAGTTAGAGAAACAGAGCAAATCCCAAGGGATCTAAAGCGGCCTTGTCTTTAATTTTAAATAGCCTCTGTATTATGCCAATTTCAAATATATTATATAGGATGTCACTTTGTTTTTTCTAATGCTTTCTAAGCCCAGGGTTGGATTGTTTATATATAATTCAACACACACAATACGATGAGGAAAATACCAGTTTGCCTGTATTTTAAGATTTTTTGATGTGGACCATTTTTAAAGTTATTGAATTTGGTACAATACTGCTTCTGTTTTATTTTTTGACCACGTGGCATGTGGGATCTTAGCTGCCTGACCAAGGATCCCACTTACACCCTTGACATTGGAAGGTAAAGTCTTAGCCACTGGACTGCCAGGGAAGTCCCATTTTGCCTATATTTTAGATGTAAAAAAAAAGTTTAAAGTATAATTTGTTTGGTGTCTTATGGGAACCCACTCTAGTATTCTTCCCTGGAAAATCCCATGGACATAGGAGCCTAGAGGGCTACAGTCCATGAGGTCACAAAGAGTCAGATACAACAGAGTGACTGATCTCAACTAAAAAGTAATGGAGTGGGAACTATAGACTCTTATCCAGGATGATTTCGTGTGCAGGCCCACAGCTCTTATTTTCAATTTCAACATTCAAAACACTTTGAAAGTATCCAAAGGTGTTTTGTTGCGTTTTGCTGGTAGCTCATTTAGTGGCAAAAGTCTGACCTAACCTACGACTTACTTATTGTATTATTTATAAAAGACGCTTACTCATTGGAAGGAAAGTTATGACCAACCTAGATAGCATATTTAAAAGCAGAGACATTACTTTGTCAGCAAAGGTCCATCTAGTCAAGGCCATGGTTTTTCCAGTGGTCATGTATGGATGTGAGAGTTGGACTGTGAAGAAGGCTGAGCATCAAAGAATTGATGCTTTTGAACTGTGGTGTTGGAGAAGACTCTTGAGAGTCCCTTGGACTGCAAGGAGATCCAACCAGTCCATTCTGAAGGAGACCAGTCCTGGGTGTTCATTGGAAGGACTGATGCTTAAGCTGAAACTCCAATACTTTGGTCACCTCATGTGAAGAGTTGACTCACTGGAAAAGACCGTAATGCTGGGAAGGATTAGGGCCAGGATGAGAAGGGGATGACAGAGGATGAGATGGTTGGATGGCATCATTGACTCAATGGACATGGGTTTGGGTGGACTCCGGGAGTTGGTGATGGACAGGGAGGCCTGGTGTGCTGCGGTTCATGGGGTCGCAAAGAGTCAGACACGACAGTGACTGAACTGAACTGAACTGAACTGATCCTTATTTGTCTGAAGGCTGCTATAGACATATTAACGTGTTGGTTACGGGGGGCTGATTGAGACAACTCTGGAGTGAGATATCACTCTTAAAATACCTGGAATATTCTGCACTCCCAAAAGAGGTTTGGCATAAAGGATACAAAATCGGTCGTGTGAAATGAGAAGAAAGGGTGAAAAGTGAAATAAATTATGAAATTAAGATAGGTCTGTGCAATAAATAAATACAGGCTGTTTCCACTTAGTATCCCCTTGCCCAGAACAATGGCTGACCCTTAGTCAGGCCTGAGGGACGGATGGTGAAGACAGATAACAAAGACGGCGGGCTGCTCTTTGTATTTACCCATGAGGGGGCAGCGAGGGGGCAGCCTAGGACAAGCTGGCCTTGATGACGACACTGTCATCTTTGCTTGCATCCCTCTATCCCTGGAGGAAGAAGAGGCCTTTCTGTAGGGGAGTCTGGTTCCAGGCCAATCCTAAGCGGCCTGACCATGGGCAATGACCAGGCTTTGCCTGGACGGTCCCTGCGGGAGGGAAGCTGCCCTGCCCCTCGGTCTCGGGCACAGCCCTGCACCGCAGTCTCTGGAGGGAGTTTCAGGGAACGAGACAGGCCCCCAGGCTGCCTGCTCAGGTCCCTGGTTTCCTGGCCTCTCAGAGGGGCTTCTCATAGCGGCGTTCAGCACTTTTCCCCACCTTGACTCAGCACGTTTTCACTCCCAGCCTCCCACCCTCACCCCGACTCCCTGGCCCAGAAGAGGGCAGGAGCTTTGTTCAGGACTCCCAGAGAATGCCCAGACCCCTCTCTTCCCTCCACACCAGGGCCGATCCACCAGCCCCTCACCCTGCCCTGCCCAGTGGGCAGAAGGGGACCCGGGCAGCCACGCGCGCTCCTACCTGCCGCCTGCACTGGGGCGCTAAGTGAACCAAGGCTCGCCGTGACTTTGGGCTCACTATGCTCCAAGACCACCTTGACACCTGCCAGTTCAACACCTGCCTCCGGGCAATCCCAGTGCCGGGCCCTGCAGCCGCCTCTGGAAACCGCCTGCCGCCCTTCTCCGGACCGCCCGTCATCTCTGCTGCCCGCTCCTTGCACTCTCTTATCAACCTTTAATCATGATCACGCTTTCATGCACTTAAAAGTTCCTTGGCTTTGTGTCCTCCTCTTGACATCGACTGTTCTTTCTCCTTTAAGT
Organism: Oreotragus oreotragus; assembly: GCA_006410675.1. Classification (NCBI taxonomy): domain Eukaryota; kingdom Metazoa; phylum Chordata; class Mammalia; order Artiodactyla; family Bovidae; genus Oreotragus; species Oreotragus oreotragus. The sequence continues at coordinate 272,485 of SJYX01002335.1, read as the reverse complement.
TCTGGAACAAGACGTCGCTCACGGCAGGCCTTCAGCACAAGCCCCGGAAAGAACGCTGTTCTCTGCCCTTCATCCGGCTTCATCCTGCTCTTCTTCACTAACCTCCTGTTCCACAGAGTCTTTCTGGACTTTTCCACCCCTGGTTGTGCACCTTCCCTCTGGGTTCTCAGTGTTTGCCTTTATCAAAGCCCGTCATGCTTGATATTTGCTTAGTGATTATCTGCCTCTCAACTGGAATTCCTGAAGACTGGGAACTGAATTGCATTTATATCTCAGGATCACCAAGACTGCCTGGTTTTTGATAGACTCTCAGTAGATGCTCGGCGATGAGTAACACATTTAGCACAAGATTAAAAAAAAAACAAAAAACAATAACCCAGAGTTTATTAGTCTATCTGTTAAGATTAAAAAAACAAAAAACCCAGGCTATATTAGTCTATCCATTATGTTACAGATAACTTTACCCTTAGAGCTTTTTTTTTTTTTTTTTGGGTGTATTTGTTGTTCTTACCCCAAGACAATTCTTCTCATATAACAGATCTTACTATTTCAGTTTATGGTGATAAATTTTGTCTTGGTCATTATATTTTTTTCATATTTCTAAATTTAACTCCATGAAGACTTCAGTTCAGTCGCTCAGAGTCGGACACGACTGAGCAACTGAACTGAAGTCTTCATGGAGTTAAATTTCAGGGTCCTTCTGATTAGGGACTGATTAGTTTTTTAATTGATTGATTGGTTTTTAACTTTCTTTTCAACCTAAATGAATCTTAATGAGAATACAGAGATATGAACTAGATGATCTTTTAAAGACAATTCAAATCTGAAGAGTTTATGAATTTATATATTGAAAATCAAAATTCTCTTCTAGATTATGTCTGACATAAAATATACATGGAAGCAAACTTCAAACATTTTAAAATTAATAATTTTAAAATTCTGCTATATTTTCATTTATAGGTACTAAGAACCCTATCATCCATCTTTATTGGTTTCTGCATCTCATTCTATTAGATTGTTTCCAGAATTTTAGAATTGACACATAATCTGACAATGCTGAAAATGTGCTCAGACACCTGTATTCTGTAGAAGAGACCACTGTGAATATTAAAATCGAATTACTCCAAGTTAGTAAAAAAGTCAGTATATTTTAAACCTCGGCTAAAGTGAAATGACATTGACATTAAGCATTATTACTGAAATAAAAATAACTGAATTGCACTGACTGCATTTTTTGTTCTTACCCTTGGAAATGTCGTGAATCTATCCAGCTCTTCGACAAAGCAGAACATCTGTAGACTAATTGCCGACATAACGATCAAGAGGCTGGCAGTAAACACAACCAAACTCCCAAGCTTTTTTCCAGGACCAAAGATCTTGTACACAAAGTCTTCTAATGCAGGTGAGATTTTAATAAGCCGAACGACCCGAAGAACCTGTTGTAGGAGAGAAAAACACACTCGACCGTGAACACTGAATCCTAAATAAGTTCATACTAAAATCTCATTTTTTATAGCACTCTATAAAATCGCATTTTCCATCTGAGTATTTAGTGATAAAACACTTTAAGAGCTAAGATATTAGCCTAGTTCAGTGCCTGCTGTATAATAAGAACTCAACAAATCCCAAAGGAATGAAGGCAGGAAAATGGTGACAACTCACTATTTTAACATATGCTGTGATAATTCAAAGTGGCATGAATTAACACTATTGTTGAAATAAAACTGACAATTTTTCGTAATGTTCAGATATCAAAGAAAACATTAGTTCAATATTAGCTATATTCATTGTCATAAAACAGCCCTTCCTAGGGATTATTGTACATTCATAAAGCAAAACAGTCATCAAGACAGTGTGGTACTGGCACAAAGACAGAAATATAGATCAATGGAACAAAATAGAAANTGAAATAAAACTGACAATTTTTCGTAATGTTCAGATATCAAAGAAAACATTAGTTCAATATTAGCTATATTCATTGTCATAAAACAGCCCTTCCTAGGGATTATTGTACATTCATAAAGCAATTTTAAAAACCTTTCCATCAGGGAGTCTAATTTATTCATGGCTAGACTGTTACCGTAAGACCCATTCTATCCTTCCTTTAATTAATAGAACTTTCTGAATTTTAGCTAGCAATTAGTTACCCAAGGTTATATGTTGTATTTTCTAGCCCCGCTTACAAGTGTGGCTGGTGGATTAGGTTCAGACCTATGGAATGCGAAAGGAAGTAATTTTTACACCTTATTTTTTTCTTTAATATTTCAAATGTTTTTATTCTGAGCAGTTGGTACAAAATATAATGACATGTGTCTTATTCTGTATAGTTCACTCTGTACAAGCTCTCAACCTCGATCTGGTCCTCTTTTATGGATTTAACAGACCCTTTCAGTTCAGTACAGACCCTTACATTCACTTTACTCTCCTAAATACTTCCTTCTTGCTCTCACTGGCAATTGAGTTTTGGCATGTGCAATTTTAGAATTCTTTGAGGAACTCCAGATTCAGAGATGCTGGGATGTAGACTGAGTTCATGGTCAGACAAGGTGGATTAAGTGGGAACAAAACAGGAACCATGAAATTAAATAAATTTGGCCTGGACACTTGTTATACCCTTCTCTAGCTGGGCGATGAGAACAACTGGAGTTGCCCATTTGGATCAGAAATAAAATCTTCATGTAAAAGGTGACAGCTTCAAACCAACTCAATAGGCGGGCTTTCTGGATGACTACAGGGAACAGGGGGCTTCCCTGGGGGCTCAGATGGTAAAGAATTTGCCTGCAATGCGGGAGACTTGGTTTTGATCCCCAAGTAAGAAAGATCCCCTCAGAGAAGGAAATGGCAGCCCATTCCATTATTCTTGCCTAGAGAATTCCATGGACAGAGGAGTTGAGTTGAGGTGGGGGAATGAATTTCAGTCCATGGGGTCACAAAGAGAAGGACACAACTGAATGACTTTCACTCACTCACCAACTGGAGAAAACATACATCAATCTTATCCAAGCCCTGTATTTTTAGAACTTCATTATTTTTTTAGAACTTTTTAGAACCTCGTGCTTAGCTGGTGATCTAAACACACGTTTACATGTTTTGAATATATATGCAAAAACTCTCACATATAAGTAATTTTCTCATTCACTTAAAAAATACTATTATGTGCCAAACATAGTGTTGGACAAATAAGATTCAGTGGCTATTCCTATTACACACTGAGTGTTAATATAATACAAAGGCATAGCTCTTAGGGGTATAAGATTAAAAGCATAAAGTAGAATATAATTAAAAGTTGAAGTATAAAGTACGGAAAAGTAACATTTTTCTACAAGTCTAAGATGCCATTGATTTTTTTTTAATGTGCTGTTAAGAAATTGAAAACGCTGCTGATTGAAGTATAACACATCACTTATTATAAGGCAGATCCCAGTTTGAAAGTGTTAGTCATTTAGCCTCGTCTGACCCCTTAAGACCCCATGGACTGTGGCAGCCTGCCAGGCTCTTCTGTCCATGGAATTCTCCAGGCAAGAATAATGGCTTGGGTTACTGTTTCCTTCTCCAAGTGATCTTCCCTACCCAGGGATCGAACCAGAGTCTCCTGCCTTACAGGCAGAATCTTCACCATCTGAGTCACCAGAGAAGACAGATTTCAGTTTAGAGATGTTAAAATAGAAAAACTGTGGTCTTGGCATAAATGGAAGATGATAATTGAAACAGCAGTTCAAGATGGTTCAATATCAATATGAACTTAAGGTATCTTTGAAGGCTTCTCAGGAGAAAACAGAATACGGTAAGGAAAAGGAAATGCTTTAAAAGCTTATATTAAAATGTTTACACAAATAAAAACATGAGTTTAGATTTTTTCCAGCAACCTTAGCTTACTAATCCTTCTGATTTTCCTTTGGCAAATCATTTCTACTCTGCTCTTAATCTATGAGGCCCAGAAGGGACTTCCTGACCTCCACGATCCAGGCCTGGCCAGAGTATTCACAATGACCTCAGTCATCAGAACTTCTGTGGGGCCTAGAAGAAGTATCCTATATTTAATCCCCAACAAGAGTCACATAAGTTCCGAGCTTCTAGGGACCTTCTTTGCCACCACATGGAGAAAGACAGCTTAAGCATTATACCAACACAGAAGAAAGGTGAGTGGAGAAACAGACCGAGTCCCAGAGATACCACGTTAACCTGTGAATTTGCCATCTCTGAAGTCACACTTATCTCCTACCACCAGATTCTGAATTAACAGGAACTACTGGTGGGCTATAGTCCATAGGATATCAGAGAGTCGAACACGGCTGAAGCGACTTACCCTGCACACGTACTGATAGTGAATCTTATTCCTGTTGTCTGCAGAACACTGTAGCTGCATGTCTAATCAACTAATGGACAAATGTTTAAAGAAGCTGACAAAATGTAGATTTCATTCATGTTCATTTAAAATACTCCCCAGGCGGCTTGGTGGTAAAGAATCTAACTCCTGCCAGTGCAGGGGACACAGGAGAAGTGGGTTCAATCCCTAGGTTGGGAAGATTCCCCTGGAGAAGGAAATGGCGACCCACTCCACTATTCTTGCCTGGGAAATCCCATGGACAGAGGAGCCTGGTGGGCTACAGTCTGTGGGGTCGCAAAGAGTCAGACTTGACTGAGCAACGGAACAGCCACCCACCACACAATACACAAAAAAGAAGAAAATTTATGTGAGCAATAATATTGTTCAAATTAAACATTTATACCACAGACATGTTTAAGTTACCAATTTTTCCCACTATAATTTTTAACAAGGACTTTCAAACCAGAGCATATTACACTTGGGTCATTTTTGCAAATAACAAACAGCTTTATCATAAGAACTATTAAAAGTAACATTCATATTAACATCCAGAATAATAACATGAAAAGATTTCACATATTTATCAGACTTATTTATTCTCAGACATAAATGATTCACTATCTAATCGTTAAACAGCTGAGTCCAAGAAAGTTCACAGGAACAATTTAACTGATCTATTGCTCACAGTACCCTGTGTTTTCTCCACTTGAATTAAAATCATATTTAAGAGACTGCCTAAGCAATTCTGAATCGTGTCCCAAATTTTAATGAAAACAGCCTATGTACATCTGTGCGATTTTGATAAATTAATATTTCACTAGCTGGAAGAAACAGAACTTAACACAATTCCCGGACTGGTGATTTGATCCGCGTTTTCAGAGGGGGTAAGCCTGCATCATGGCAAGGCAGAATCCTTATCAGTGACTCTAATTATGCCTTTCATTTATTTGAGGATGAGTCTGCCTTTCACTCTGTCTACCCAACAAGCCTTTGGATTCTGTATTAAAACAGATACAAAATAAAGTACACCAGACATTCAAAGATAAGCACGGTAGGATGTTCTGTGGTTGTTCTTAAAGCATATTTCTTGGTCACATTTCTAAGTCTGTCACTAAAAGTCACTCTGCTGATTAACAGTGAGATACTGTAGAAGTTGGGCTTCCCAGGTGGCAAAGAATCCGCCTGCCACCGCAGGAGCCTGGCTGGCTACAGCCCACGGGGTTGCATAGAGTTGGACATGATTGGATGCACAGCCATGGCACGACCGTAACAACTGCGTGGTTAAGAGCAGGAACTAATGGGGGCAGTTCTCTGACATTCCAGTGGTTAAAACTTCCCTCCGAATGTGGGTTTGATCCTTGGTCGGGGAGCAAATATCCCAGGAGCCCCACAGCCACAAAATAGAAACAATATAGTAACCAATTCAATAATGACTTTAAAATGGTCCACATCAAAAAAAAAAAAAAAGGTCTTTAAGATAGAAGAACATGAACTACGAGATTAAACCTCTTGGGAATGAGTCTCCCCCAGTTGCTGGTTGTGTGGTCTCTGGTGAGTTACTCAGTCTCCAGGGGAGCAGTTTACACTTATGTTCTCTATCTGCCAAGAAACAAATGGAACCATGAAGTCGGCAGGCTGTCTGCACATCTTAGGTGCACAAGAGGTACCAGCCAGTGTCCTCAGCCTGCTATGTTAGAACCAAAAACGAAAGTGAAAGTGTTAGTTGCCCGGTCGGGTCCGACTCTTTGCAACCCGTGAACCAGAGCCCGCCAGGCTCCTCTCTCCATGGAATTCTCCAGGCAAGAAAGCTGGAGTGGGTTGCCACTCACTTCTCCCGAGGATCTTCCCGACCCAAGGATCAAACCTGGGCCTCCTCCACTGCAGGCAGATTCTTCACCATTCTGTAAAGATTCTGCGACTTTCAGTGACAATGCTGCCTCTGTTCACTCCATCAAGCACACGTTCCCCTCAAGACAGGGGTCACTTTGGTTCTCTCTACCTGGAATACATCCCCCATAGACCTTCTCAAGATTCACTCTTTCTCTGCCCAAATGTCCCCTTTTGAAAGAGGGCTTCCTTGGACAAACTTAGCCAAAACAGCACCCTCACCCCACAGCTTCTCCTTTTCACCCCGCTTGCTCCTTCTGAATCGCATTTCTAGCACTGCTGTTCCTTTCATGAACTCGCACGTGAAATGCTTGCCATCTAGAACGCAAGTTTCCCAAGGTGGGGATCTTCACTGTTTTGCTCACCTCTCTCCCTCAAGTCTGGAACTGTGCCTGACACACAGGAGGTGCTTCGGAAATACCACCTGGATAAATAGACGGGTGATACCAACTCGCAGAGATAACTGATATAAGGGAGACGTTTTGTACACAAATATTGAAGGCAGGAGGAGAGGGGGACGACAGAGGATGAGATGGTTGGATGGCATCACTGACTTGATGGACATGAGTTNGCTTCGGAAATACCACCTGGATAAATAGACGGGTGATACCAACTCGCAGAGATAACTGATATAAGGGAGACGTTTTGTACACAAATATTGAAGGCAGGAGGAGAGGGGGACGACAGAGGATGAGATGGTTGGATGGCATCACTGACTTGATGGACATGAGTTTGAGCAAGCTGTGGGAGTTGGTGATGGACAGGGAAGCCTGGCGTGCTGCAGTCTATGGGGTCATAAAGAGTTGGACACGACTGAACAACTCAACTTAATATCAACTCTCAGAGATGACGGATAAAAAGGGAGACAGTTTGTACTCAAATGTTGACTTTGTATAAACATGAAAAATGTGACATCCACTCTGGGAAGAACTGCTGCCAACATGATGAAGCAAGGTCAAGTGAGATGAGAAACAAGCCTGAAGACCAACCAGGGAGATCAAAGTCAGCCCATAAAGAGCCAATCTGTTCAAGACAGTGGGTTCCCCATCTGTGAATCTGCAAAAATCCTGAGACATCTAAGCTTCTTGAGAGACTTATCTCTTAGGCACAAAATAAACGAGGCAGTGTCTAATGATCTCATTAGAAAAATATAAACTTGGCCATGGATACAGAGAGACGAATGAAAATCACTCAACTACTAACAAAAAATTAAACTATTACAAATTACATAGGCATTAACATTGTTAACTTTGGGTAGTTCCTGGCGGTCCACTGGTTAGGACTCTGTGCACTCACTGTTGTGGGCCTTGGTTCAATCCCCAGTTGGGGAACTAAGATCCCACAAGCTGCATGGTATGGCCAGAAAAAAAAACTGCAAACTTCCCTGACCAGGCATTATGTGACCATATCTATAGCCATATGTCTATATATATATATATACACACACACAATGATTAGGGCCATGCCTATCGATTTTAGATATTTTGTGTAAAACAGACTAGAAGAAAAGAACCTAGAGATGGTGACTATTAACAATTTGTAATAATTTGGGTTATTTCTTTTCAGCCATTTTTTCATTTATAGGTATTTTATAAACATATATAAACTACATGTGTTATTTATAGGCTGGATCTGTAGCTATACCCGTTGTATACTTTTATACTGTTTTATATGTAAATAAAACAATCATATTTTTAAGTTACTATGTGAGCTCAGTCACTTTAGCCATGTCCGACTCTTTGTGACGCCATGGACTGTAGCCCTCCAGGCTCCTCTGTCCATGGGATTCTCCAGGCAAGAATACTGGAGTGGGNGTTATTTATAGGCTGGATCTGTAGCTATACCCGTTGTATACTTTTATACTGTTTTATATGTAAATAAAACAATCATATTTTTAAGTTACTATGTGAGCTCAGTCACTTTAGCCATGTCCGACTCTTTGTGACGCCATGGACTGTAGCCCTCCAGGCTCCTCTGTCCATGGGATTCTCCAGGCAAGAATACTGGAGTGGGCTGCCATGCTCTTTTCCAAGGGATCTTCCTGACTGAGGGATCAAACCCACGTCTCTTATGTCTCCTGCATTGGAAGGTGGGTTCTTTACCACTATTCAGCATAATCATTTTTATGGTCAAATTTCCGTATGACTTATCAAGCTATTCCTCACATTTATCACTTAAACAGTTTCCATTTTTTCTCTCATCAATAATCCTAGACTAAATATCTTTGTTTGCAAAACTTTGACCTATTTGTAACATTTCAATGAAAAATTATCTGAGAGAAACATGAACAATTTTAAAGCAAGCCCTGAATATATTTTATCTGGTATCCTTGCTGAAAGAGGCATCAATGTCTTTCTTAATTTGGTTAATTTAATTGGTTTATTAAAAAGATATGTTGTAGCTTTAACTATGAGGCATATTTTCTGCAATTATGTACAATGATTCTCTAATATTAGGTACTAAATGTGCATGTTGATTCTGTGAATCTAGACAGCAGTGCCCAAGAGCATATAATGACACATGCTTGGAAAGCATATTTTGTATCAAGAGTTTTAAATGTGTATGTCTCCTGCCCCAGCCATCTCACTTATGATAACCAAGCCTGAGGATATAACCCGACAAGTGACAAGGGATTTTTGTTCAAAGATGTTGACAGTACTGAAAGCTCGAACCATGATGCCCTCTGTGAGTTCAGTATGCTTGGCTGTGATTACTGGAGACTCAGTTTTGTATGTGTGTTTGTGGGGTATGTTTTTAGTTTTTGTGAATTGTATTTTCATGTCCTTTCTTCTAGGTATCAGAAGTATTCAGTTTCAGGTTGCAATCTGGCAGTTGAAGTTAATATTGCTCTGAACATGACAGCTTTGGTATCATCAATAAATAAGTTCATCAGTGAAGTTGGAATGTATTTTCTTTCATCTAAGGAATCAGAATCCTCTTTCTCTGCATAGTTTTTAGAAATTCTCCTGCCATTTAATTCTCCAACTCTTGAAAATATCTATTAAGGAAACAATGCAACTTCTGACATTTACATGACAAATTATACAAAGACCAAATTTTGACTCAGAAAATGACTATATTTGAGATTTTTTAAAATTAGGAGATCCCATATACATATATTTTGACCAAGTATTTAAAATATCACCCAGCACATGGCTATTGCTAACAAAGAACATAACATTAATGCTCACATTTGTTTACTGAACAATTATGAAGTAATATGATTTCATATAACGCACTTAAAAACAATAGATACCCAGTTATTATTAAGTAAAAATTACAGATATTATAATTTCATGATCACAAAGAAATTTGTAGGCATTTTAAAATAATAAAGTATGACTATACTCTGTAAAGGTAAGTTTTATTTTTCATTGTTTCAATTTTAAGTACTGTTGAGCAAACAAATTTAGGCTTATTAAGAAGGGAGGTCTACTCTTGGAATTAAAGTCATACATCAATTTCAAAATTTAATATGCATGCTCAGATTATAATACCCATGTGAATATAAAACATGTATGTCTATTGCATTGTGCTTTTTATGAACTGTATGAAAAACATCTCCATTTATTACTATGAATTTTTATGAGTTTATAAACAGTAATTTTTTATTTATTTTTTGCCATGCCATGAGACATGTAGGATCTTAGTTTCCTGACCAGGGACTGAACCTGTGCTCCCTGCAGTGGAAGTACAGAGTCCTAATCACTAGACTGCCAGGGAAGCCCATTATATTGGACTTACTGCATTTGTTTTTGGTTATACCAGCACACGTGAGACCTTAGTTCCCTGACCAGGAATCAAACCAGCGTCCCCTCTATTGGAAGCTCAGTGTGTTAATCTCTGGACCACCAAGGGTCCCTACGACTTATGAATGTGCTATTTTTGGTATTTAAGATGTCACTGAGCCCATCTCAAGTTTGTAGTTACTAAGGTTGTTGCAATATCTAGTTGTTAGAATGCATGTATAAGAAAACAGTTCTAAAGAAAAACAGGAATTATGTGTATTACCTGAAAGTACGTGAATTGGGAATGATAAAGGTCTGGATAGGCATGAAGAGTGGTTCCAATTACGAGTAGCAGCTCGAATTTGTGGAGAGATGAGCTAATATATCCAGTGAATCCCAAACACCATATCTTCAGAAGTGCTTCCAAATCAAAAAGTACTGTAAAAGCCACCTAGAGGAGAAAAGACACAATGGAGTATTACTCAGCCATTAAAAAGAATACATTTGAATCAGTTCTAATAAGATGGATGAATTTCATGTTTGGGAGTTCGTGTAAAAAAATAAATAAATACAAAAAAAAAAGAAAAATAAATAAATAAAATCAACCCGCAATTTATTTCAAAATATGTCATGTGTTTGTCACTGCATGAATTTTCATCACTAGCATAAAACAATGAGAAGATGTGTTATATGAAAATCTAGAATGAAATTTTATTAAAAAGATGGTTTTAAAATACACCAACTAGAACCTCACAGACCAAATGTATCTTCAGTGATCAGAGAAGCACGTAAAAGTATAATTGTTTCTGAGAGGTATTATTTCATCAATTTCCTCTAAATTTTCAAGACCTGTACTTAGAGTACTTCTTTTTTTTTTTTCCCCAGAAAGAACTGGTTGACCAGGCGACATGAGGTATCTTAAAATTTGGTACCCCTTTAAATCAATTTCTCAGTGGACGTTTCCCAGACCTGAAAGTAAAGTGACTTTGAATTTCAATCCCACGTGGGCAGGCTTGTGCTGACTGATTTTCAGTAAAGCGTACTCTTTTCCTATTCTTCTGGAGTCAGGATCATGACTGAAGTTTTCCTCATGATTTCCTTTTGATGGAGGGACATTTTCCTTCTCTCACAGAGGTAAAGACCTCATGTGTCCTGATGCTATATAGCCCCGCCTTCTATCCAGGTTACAGCTCTTAGTAAGAGAAGTCTGGATATGCATGCAGCTATTGGCCCGGTGCCCCCTGGGAGTTCTGCATTCACGTCAAAACACTTTTTTGACCTTGAGAATATCCCTCTAAGTTTTGCATGTTCTGCTAAGCATTTTAAATGTTTTACTATACTAGGTATCACTCTTAATAATTTCATAGATGATTTTCAGCCACTTCTGGGGACCATGTTCTATGTGTTTCCTAGAATCAATAAGCTATTTATTTTGTGTTTAAACATGATCATATTTTCTATGATTAAAAAAAAATCTTGAACCTTCTTTGCCCCAGGCTGTAATCAACCATTTCTTCTGTCAGGGCATATTTTCTATGATTTTTAATAGGAAAATTTAGCCTTCTTACATTTAGCGTGCCAAAGTTATACCTAGTCTTATGTTTTTAGTTTATTGTGTGTCATTGATATTTATCTTTTAACGTTTTCTTGTCTTTTCTGGCTTGGGAAAATCATTGTTAACGTCTTTTTTCTTCCTTGTTTATTTAGACTCTATTTTTCTAATCTCCCAGCTTAAGGCTTGACTGTCATATATTAATCTATACCTTTTTATTATTGCATCCAAATTAAATAATCACAAACTCCTCTCCTGCACAAAAGGGCTTGCTCACTCTTCCCTCACACCCTTCAGTTCAGTTCAGTTCAGTCGCTCAGTTGTGTCCGACTCTTTGAGACCCCATGAATCGCAGCATGCCAGGCCTCCCTGTCCATCACCAACTCCTGGAGTTCACTCAGACTCATGTCCATCAAGTCAGTGATGCCATCCAGTCATCTCATCCTCTGTCGTCCCCTTCTCCTCCTGCCCCCAATCCCTCCCACCATCAGAGTCTTTTCCAATGAGTCAACTCTTCGCATGAGGTGGCCAAAGTACTGGAGTTTCAGCTTTAGCATCATTCCTTCCAAAGAAATCCCAGGGCTGATCTCCTTCAGGATGGACTGGTTGGATCTCCTTGCAGTCCAAGGGACTCTCAAGAGTCTTCTCCAACACCACAGTTCAAAAGCATCAATTCTTCAGTGCTCAGCTTTCTTCACAGTCCAACTCTCACATCCATACATGACCACAGGAAAAACCATAGCCTTGACTGGACGGACCTTTGTTGGCAAAGTAATGTTTCTGCTTTTCAATATGCTGTCTAGGTTGGTCATAACTTTTCTTCCAAGGAGTAAGCGTCTTTTAATTTCATGGCTGCAATCACCATCTGCAGTGATTTTGGAGCCCAAAAAAATAAAGTCTGACACCGTTTCCATTGTTTCCCCATCTATATCCCATGAAGTGATGGGACCAGATGCCATGATCTTCGTTTTCTGAATGTTGAGCTTTAAGCCAACTTTTTCACTCTCCACTTTCACTTTCCTCACACCCTTACCAATCTACAAACTGCATAGTATCCATCTTTCACCCCTACTCCTAGTGATACCACACCTCTTCCTAAATTTTGCTTTTTCTGAGATCATCCACCAAAGATTTTTTTTTTTTTTTGCCACACTGTGTGGCTTACATGACCTTAGTTCTACAACCAGGGATTGAACTGTGCCCTCTGCAGTGGAAGCTTGCAGTCTTAATCACTGGACTGCCAGGAAAGTCCCAATTCTAGCTTCTTGAATAGTAATTATTGCTTTTTTATCAAGCCCCAGGTGGAGCCAGTGATAAAGAACGTGCCTGTAAATATACGAGATGCAGGAGACATGGTTTCGATCACTGGGTCAGAACCCTGGAGGAGGGCATGGCAACCCACTCCAGTATTCTTGCCTGGAGAATCCCATGGATGGAGGAGGCTGGAGGGCTACAGTCCATGGAACTGCAAAGAGTTGGACAGATACGCCTCAGTTTAGGAACATTTTCTTCTCTCGTTTATTATTACTCTTCCATTCCCTTTGTTCTTCAGGGACTCCTATTATTCCAAAATCAAGTTTAGACTCTTGATTTTTCCCTCTTGATTTCTACCATTTCTTTATTTTTGCCCACTTGTTCTCTTAATTAGCTCTCATCAACGACCATGCCCTTTTCAGCTCATTTTTTGGAAATGTTAGTCAAAGTTCAGAAGGTCTGTTTTTTGCCTTAATTAACTATCTTTGAGACACTGGGCGGGGTTGGGGGGGGACCCTCTTCTCTGGCCCATCCATTCTACTTGATTGGGAAATTTCTGTACATAGTCATCTTGGATTTCAAATTCCATCTTCATTTCCTGAGTCCCTTTGTGTGAGAATATTTTTCTTTGCTTGCTCACTGCTATATGTTTTGTTTATTTGTCTTTAATGCTTTCAACAGTGGTGAGATCATTTTTGATGATAAATGACCTATAACCCTACGGCCCCTTGGCTGGGCAGCAGGGGGAAGGCAAAAGGAGAAGGGGGCCGCCAAGGATGAGATGGTTGGATAACATCACCTACTCAATGGACATGAACTTGAGCACACTCTGGGAGATAGTAAAGGACAGAGAAGCCTGGCGTGCTGCAGTCCACGGGTTCGCAGAATTGGACACAACTTCATGACTGAACAACAAGAAGGAAGAAGCTGCTTTGTGTCAGGATTCCATCCCAGGCGGGTGGAATCCATTCCTGCGGGTAATTCAGCTCTTCGGGAGATTCCTTGCCTGGATCTCAGAGATCAACAGGATTCTTCTGGGTCTCCCAGGACCACAGTTCCTCGGCAGGGTCGGCCTCAGGCGGCCAGAGGACCCAGATCCTGGCCACAAGTCCCAGTAAGAGGCAATTAATCTCCAGTCCTGGCTTCTCAGCCGGGGCCCTGCAGCACAAGGAGGAAGTCCAGCAGCTGTCCCCTCCCCCAGGCAGAGTCTTGGAGAAACTGAAACTCCATGGGTCCATCTGAAGGTTTCCCTGCAGCCTGCCTCGGCAGCTGTATTAACAGAGGGAGCGGTGGCCAGTACCCAGGGTCCACCTCTCCTTCACCTGTATTTTCAGACTTTCATTCCAAGCGAAGGGACATAATTCATATCAAAGTGGCCTTTTCTTTCTTCTTCTTTTTTAAATCAGGGAACTACCAATAAATGCCTGAAATACATTTGAATAGATTGCCTAATTACATATAAATACAATTAATCCCTTTATTAACTTTACATTTGTTATCAAAAGACAGATAGAACAATCTGTTTAAATGATCATAATTTATAATAAATATGCAGTTGGATCCCTGTGCATTATTATTCACCTGGTGGGAAAACCATGTGCTTTTCAAAGCCACTAAAAGGCACTAAAAATGATTTGGCAAATTATTATGTGATTATGTATGAACACTGATATTCCTACTGATCTTTCCTACTAGAATTCCTGAATCCAATTCTCCTGGGAGCAAATGCCTTGGTTACACTGTCTGTGAATGTTAACATTCACATGCTAACACGAACATTGTTAACATTGTCTGGGAATTGTTACAGGCCAGCATGCTATTCTCCAAGAAATAGTATCAGTCCCAAAGTCATAAAATTTCATGGAACAATATGATACATAAAAATATGTCCGACTTACTCATAATTATGGGTTATTCTGGCAAAGGGGAGAACTACGTCAGGAATTACAGAAGGGATTTAGGAAAATTAAGTTGTCAGTGTCCGTTAGAGGGGTTAGCACAGGATTTCAATTCAGCAGAAGATAACGGTTTGGAACAATCAGGGCAGAAGCTGTGAGGAGGTAATTTTAGTAAGCTCCTTTCAGTGATGGCTCTAGCCTGAGTCAGTGAACTCAACACTGACAGATGCTGGACAGCGTGGAACTTACCAGTCATAGTACTGGCCGTACCAAAGGAAGGAGGCTGGCAAGTTATCTGCAGAATCCAGTTACATGGAAGTGCATCTGAGCAGGTGCCCAATTTAGAGGTTTACTGCAAATCTTTTTTGTTTTTACTTTATTGGAGTACCGTTGATTTTAAATGTTGTGTTAGTTTCAGTTATACAGCAAAGGGAGTCAGTTTACATATACATATATCCACTCTTTTTAGATTCTCTTCCCATACAGATCATTACAGAGTACCGAGTACAGTTCCCTGGGCTATACAGTAGGTCCTTATTAGGTAGCTATCTTATATATACTAGTGTGCCTATGTCAGTCTCAGCCTCCCAGTTTTTGTGTGTGTGCTGTGCCATGCAGCATGTGGGATCTCAGTTCTGCGACCAAGGATTGAATCCACATCCTCTGCAGTGGAAGTGTGGAGTCTTAAGCACTGGACCGCCAGGGAAGTTCCCAGTCTCCCAGTTTATCCCTCCTTCACTTCCCCCTTGGCAACCATAAATTTGTTTTCTACATCTGTGATTCCATTTCTGTTTTGCAATCATGCTCACTTGTACCATTTTTTAGATCCCATGTATGCGTGATCTCATATGACATCTGCCTTTCTCTGACTCGCTTCACTCAGTATGACAATCTCCAGGTCCTCTGCAAATCCTCAGCAGTCAGCACTGCAACCTTTGGGAGTCTCCCCTTCATTACCCCTAGGCTAGGAGCACCCACGACCTTGGCTCCTAACTCAGCAGGCCCCACCCTGAGAAGGTCACAGTAGGACCTTTCCTCTGTCTTGAATCCTCAGAGGACATTACACCATCAGTGGGTGCTTAAAGTTGAAACTTGTCTTTTTAAGAGGGAAGGCAAGATTTGTGAGAGGAGGATACTAAAACTTTTCCTGAACATTGTTGGTCATGTTACTTGAAGAAACTTGAAAACAATACATGGAAATACCACAATATTTCTTTCTTCTTACAATTTTTCCTAAATCAGGGATTTGCAATCTTTTTTTAACCACCCCCTGAGCCTTTTAAGAATATTTTGTTTCTAATCACTACATCATATGGAATTTTTATTAGCATATATATGTTATAAATNTACTTGAAGAAACTTGAAAACAATACATGGAAATACCACAATATTTCTTTCTTCTTACAATTTTTCCTAAATCAGGGATTTGCAATCTTTTTTTAACCACCCCCTGAGCCTTTTAAGAATATTTTGTTTCTAATCACTACATCATATGGAATTTTTATTAGCATATATATGTTATAAATATAAACATATCTAACTCTGTTTTATAAATGGAAAGAGTAGGGTTTTTTTGCCTCTCCAAGAACAGTTTTTATCCCCTTAGGGATTTTTCCCACCCCCTCTGGAGAATTTATGCTATACAGATAAATCAGGTTTGATGTCACCATAGCAGAGTTTCACTAACATTTTCAGGAATGCAGGTTTTATGAGTTTTTAAAATACCACATTTTATTATTTATTTTCCAAATTTTCATCTTATACTAATAAATATGCTATGTAATATCTACTATAACCAGCCCTCTTGTCCTCAAGGAAATTATCAATAATGGAATGCAAATTTAATTAAAATTAAATAAAATGAGATACATTTAATTAAACAAATAAAAATAAGAGGAGTTACTGTTCTAAGAAACATTATTATATTTGTTCTTACGATGACAGCACATAACTTGTGAAAAGATTTTTTTTTTTTAGAATGAAGAATACAAGAAATTAGTTTAAAATGCTTGTTTTCCAAAAGAACGTGTAATTGGATTTGTGAGGCTAGCAGGTAAGACAACAAGTTGATGGCCAAGTTTCTGAAGCTCAGGAGAAAAATAACTGAGTGGAAAATGACGTGCTTAATATAAATGGAACAATGGAAACTGTTCTGCCCTTTTAATTCTATGAATAATGTATGAACATTGATCAGTGACAAATTATAAATGAGCTGATTGTGATACACAGGTCTGAGAAGATAAAAGAGCAGAGGTACTGCCCATATGTGCAAAGATATTTGAAATATATTATCCAAGATTTATGTTGCAAACTCTATTTCATAATTTCAGAGAAACATGATGGATATTCATTAGAAAATGAATGCACACTTATCACAACAGAAGACTCTAGCATAAAACTCACAAGAAACACCATACAGGTACCCCTGTTCTCCTATATGAAATTTAAGTTAAGTAACGCTCAAATAAATGATGACCCACATCATTTCTAAGGTGTCAGTAAATCACCTACTCTTAGTATATGGCATACCTTCAATTCTCTAGACAGATAAAGAGCAGACTTTGGAGATGGATCATTGAATAGCCAAAAATGTCATGACTGTATTATTTTTCACCTAACAAGATACTGCTCAAATCCTCTAGAAACACATGAAGAAGCTATAGTCAAAGGAAACTTCTTTAATTAAAGTTTCCCAGAAGATGAAATTAAACCCAATGATAATATGAAAGACTGCTGGCAGTATAAGATGAGTTATTTTCATAATTCAGTCATTTCTTGTGATTAATGAGCTGAAACATGGGTGTCAGATTCTGTTGGAACTAAAATAAATGGCTCTTTCACGTAATTCCATTTTAACAAATATCTTAAAGCCAAATGTCTTCAGAGGAACATAGAAACCACTTTGCTAGAAAAGATAACTTTCTATAAGATGGCAAAATGAGTCCATGTTGATGAAAGGCCTTCTGCTTCAAAACACAGAACAATCAGAGAAAAACAGGAAACCGAACAGACACCCTGGAGTTCAAAATGAGGTAAACCTGTCTCTTGACCAGAAATTAGACAAGGCATGCTCTTAGAGCTCTATTGTTCTCTCTCGCTCTCAGCAATTGACAAGTTTCTTAAAAGAGGGATTCTGTTAAAATTTTTAATCTGTTCCTAAGGCTGTGCTGATACATTTCTGTTAAATGTACAATCTGGTGGATATACAGATATATTTACATATTTTTATATAATGAAAAGTAAAAGTGTTAGTCACTCAATTGTGTCCAACTCTTTGAGATCCCATCAACTGCAGCCCATCAGGCTCCTCTGTCCCTGGAATTCTCCAGGCAAGAATACTGGAGTCAGTTGCCATTTCATTCTCCAGGGGATCTTCCTGACTCAGGGACTGAACTTGGGTCTCCTGCACTGCAGGCAGATTTTTTACCATCTGAGCCTTCAGGCAAAAAAGCTTTGTTTAAGTACTGTTCAAGTTGTATTATTTATTAATAAAAGTAATAAATATAAATTACATTATTAAAGTATATTAATAAATTTAATGACTACAAATACATTTATACATTGTAAAATATAATTATGTTCATTATATTAATGTATAATAATGCAGTTTTATGTATAACAGTAATGACAATGGATTATTTTAGATCAAGATGCAAAATAAAAACTTCCAAAAGAAAGTAAATCTTTACATTGTTATGTTTATGCAGAGCCTCAAAAACAAAGAAAAGTTTTCCCTGTTTCTCAACTAATTCTAAATTTAGGTTAATTAAACCAAAGTAACTAAACAAGGCTCCAGTCTTTCAACAGAAGCTAAGCAACTTAATTTATGCTTATAGACTGTTTTCTAGACTGCAAGTTGACGCTTAATGATTTATTTTGGATTTTCAAAATAATTTATTGTGGAATATGTGGGAACTCAAGAAATTACTTCTCTGAAAATTCATGGCCTCTGGTGATCTATTTTAAAAATAAACTTCATAAAATATTACACAATGTTATTTCCTTAAATACTGTATCATTATAGTCCATAAACTTGAATTGCTGTTATTATAGCCATTTTGAGGATTAACAGACATAATAAATTCCTTTAAAGGACTTGGCAACATAATGCAACTTCTAAAAAAAAATAGCAGCTATTATGTTGTTAGTCTTACTATATTTGAATTCAACACAAAGGGATGTTTGTTGACATGCTCTGTATCTCTAGAGGCTTCCTTGGTGGCTCAGATGGTGTTTCTACAGCTTAAACCAAGATCAAGCTCATTGCTTATTTTAATAAAGAAAGTTTTGTTGGCACACAACCACTCTGAGGCCATATTCCCTTCTGCATAACAACAGCATAGTTGAGTAGCTGAAGCAGAGGACACGTGGTCTGAAAAGTCTGAAATGTTTACTGTCTGGCTCTGCAAGAAAAAAGTGTTGACTCTTGGCTTAAGCCCAAACCATCTTTATCAATTTTTTTCAAAAGAGAGTATTTTATTAAAAAAAATCAAGTGTGATTAAACTCACCACTTTGGCTTGTATAGAAATTTCTGATACAAAGAAAAGAGATAATGTGATTGGAATAAGGATCAAGCACACTTTGGGAAACTCAGATACACCTCATCAATTAAGAGATGTGGAACAAATTCTGAATGTTTCAGTAGTTCAAGAATAAAGTGATACCTTTTTTTTTTTAAAGTGAACTAAATCTCTACTATGTTGTTGATGAAAATCAAATTTACTTTCAGTGGATTGGGAAATGGGCAACAATTAATACAAAGATAGACGCGCCATGTTTTACCATCAAGCCCACCTGATGCAAAGAGTCGACTCACTGGGAAAGACCCTGCCTCATGCTGGAACAGACTGAAGTCAGGAGGAGAAGGAGATGACAGAGGATGAGGGGGTTGGATGGCATCACTGACTCAATGGACATGAGTTTGAGTAAACTCCGGGAGATGGTGAAGGACAGGGAAGCCTGGCATGCTGCAGTCCATGGGGCTGCGAAGAGTCAGACACGGCTTAGTGACTGAACAACAACCTCTCTTGTTGATTTTTTAAATCAAAAAATGGTACTATTGGAATTTCTTGGTGGCACAGTGGTTAAGAATCCGTTTACCAATGCAGAGGACACAGGTGTGATCCCTGGTCTGAGAAGATCCCATATACCTCGGGGCAACTAAGCTAGCACGTCACAACTTCTGAGCTGCGACTACTGAAGCCGTGTGCCTAGAGCCTGTGTTCTGCAACAAGAGACGCCTCTGCAATGGGAAGACCCACCTCGCTGCAAGTAGAGAAAGCCTGCACAGAGCAATGAAAACCCAGGGCAACCGAAATAAATTTTTAAAATACATTTATTTTTTAAAATAGTACTATAAACAAAAAGTAACAGCAAGGATTTTTCAACTACCATTGGATGCTACCTATACCCTTAAACTCTACAATATTAGAACATTTGAAATTTTGTTGGAATTTCTTATAGTATGATCATCAATTGGGTCATTTGTAGTGGATTTGAGATGGATAAACCTAGAGTTTGTCAAACAGAGTGAAGTCAGAAATAAGTCAGAAAGAGAAAAACAAATTTCATATATCAACAAGAATAACAGGCAAATTTGATCTCAAAGTAGAAAATGAAGGAGGGCAAAGACTAACAGAGTGGTTGGATGGCATCACTGACTCAATGGACATGAGTTTGAGTAAACTCCGGGAGATGGTGAAGGACAGGGAAGCCTGGCATGCTGCAGTCCATGGGGCTGCGAAGAGTCAGACACGGCTTAGTGACTGAACAACAACCTCTCTTGTTGATTTTTTAAATCAAAAAATGGTACTATTGGAATTTCTTGGTGGCACAGTGGTTAAGAATCCGTTTACCAATGCAGAGGACACAGGTGTGATCCCTGGTCTGAGAAGATCCCATATACCTCGGGGCAACTAAGCTAGCGCGTCACAACTTCTGAGCTGCGACTACTGAAGCCGTGTGCCTAGAGCCTGTGTTCTGCAACAAGAGACGCCTCTGCAATGGGAAGACCCACCTCGCTGCAAGTAGAGAAAGCCTGCACAGAGCAATGAAAACCCAGGGCAACCGAAATAAATTTTTAAAATACATTTATTTTTTAAAATAGTACTATAAACAAAAAGTAACAGCAAGGATTTTTCAACTACCATTGGATGCTACCTATACCCTTAAACTCTACAATATTAGAACATTTGAAATTTTGTTGGAATTTCTTATAGTATGATCATCAATTGGGTCATTTGTAGTGGATTTGAGATGGATAAACCTAGAGTTTGTCAAACAGAGTGAAGTCAGAAATAAGTCAGAAAGAGAAAAACAAATTTCATATATCAACAAGAATAACAGGCAAATTTGATCTCAAAGTAGAAAATGAAGGAGGGCAAAGACTAACAGAGTTTTGCCAAGAGAATGCACTGGCCATAGCAAACACCCTCGTCCAACAAAACAAGATAAGACTCTACATGTGGACATCACCAGATGGTCAACGCTGAAATCAGATTGATTATATTCTTTGCAGCCAAAGATGGAGAAGCTCTATACAGTCAGCAAAAACAAGGCTGGGGGCTGCCTGTGGCTCAGATCATGAACTTCTTATTGTAAATTAATTAAATTGAAGAAAGTAGGGAAAAACACTAGAACATTCAGGTATGATCTAAATTAAATCCCTTACGATTACACAGCGGAAGTGACAGATTCGAGGGATTAGATTTGATTGACAGAGTGCCTGAAGAACTATGGATAGAGGTTCATGACATTGTTCAGAAGGTAGGGATCAAGACCATCCCAAAGAAAAAGAAATGCAAAAAGGCAAAATAGTTGTCTGAGGAGGCCTTAAAATGGCTGAGAAATGAACAGAAGCTAAAGGCAAGGAGAAAATGAAAGATATACCCATTTGGATGCAGAATTCCAAAAAACAGCAAGGAGAGATAAGAAAGCCTTTCTCAGTGATCAATGTAAAGAAATAGATGAAAACAGTAGCATGAGAAAGACTAGAGATCTCTTCAAGAAAATTAGAGATACCAAGGGAACATTTCATGCAAAGATGGGCTTGATAAAGGACAGAAATGGTCTGGACTTAACAGAAGCAGAAGATATTAAGAAGAGGTGGCAAGAATACTCAGAAGAACTATACAAAAAAGATCTTCATGACCCAGATAACCACGATGGTGTGATAACTCAGCTACAGTCAGATATCCTGGAATCCGAAGTCAAGTGGGCCTCACTATGAACAAAGCTGATAGAGGTGACAGAATTCCAGCTAAGCTATTTCAAGTCCTAAATGATGATGCTGTTAAAGTGAGCACTCAATTTGCCAGTAAATTGAGAAAACTCAGGAGTGGCCACAGGACTGGAAAAGGTCAGTTTTCATTCCAATCCCAAAGAAAGGCAATGCCAAAGAATGTTCAAACTACTGCACAATACCATTCATCTCACACTAGCAAAGTAATGCTCAAAATTCTCCAAGTGAGGCTTCAACAGCACATGAACCAAGGACTTCCAGATGGAGGTCAAGCTGGATTTAGAAAAGGTAGAGGAAGCAGAGATCAAATTGTCAACATTTGTTGAATCTGAAAAAGCAAGGGAGTTCCAGAAAAACATTTACTTCTGCTTTATTGACTATGCCAAAGTCTTTGACTGTGTGGATCACAACAAACTGTGAAAAATTCTTAAAGATATGGAAATACCAGACCACCTACCTCCCTTCTGAGAAATCTGCATGCAGGTCGGGAAGCAACAGTTAGAACCGGACATAGAATAATGGTGACTGGTTTCAAATTGGAAAAGGAGTACGTCAAGGCTGCATATTGTCACCCTGCTTATTAACTTCTATGCAGAGTACATCATGAGAAACACTGGGCTGGATGAAGCACAAGCTGGAATCAAGATAGCTGGGAGAAATATCAATAACCTCAGATATGCAGATGACACCACCCTTACGGCAGAAAGTGAAGAAGAACTAAAGAGCCTCTTGATAAAAGTAAAAGAGGAGAGTGAAAAGCTGGTTTAAAATTCAACATTCAAAAAATGAAAATCATGGCTTCCCGTTGCATCTCTTCCATGTCACAATGGAAACAGTGACAGATTTAATTTTCTTGGGCTCCAAAATCACTGCAGATGGTGACTGCAGCCATGAAATTAAAAGTCGCTTGCTCCTTAGAAGAAAAGTTATGACCAACCTAGACAATATATTAAAAAGCAGAGACATTACTTTGCTGACAAAGGTCCATCTGGTTAAAGCTACGGTTTTTCTAGTAGTCACGTATGGATGTGAGAGTTGGACCATAAAGAAGGTTGAGTGCCGAAGAATTGATGCTTTTGAACTGTGGTGCTGGAGAAGACTCTTGAGAGTCCCTTGGACTGCAAGGAGATCAAACCAGTCAATTCTAAAGAAAATCAGTCCTGAATATTCACTGGAGGGACTGATATTGAAGCTGAACCTCTAATACTTTGGCCACCTGATGCGAAGAACAGACTCATTGGAAAAGACCCTGTTGCTAAGAAAGACTGAAGGCAGGAGGAGAAGCAGACAAAAGAGGATGAGATGGTTGGATGGCATGATGGACATGAGTCTGAGTAAGCTCCAGGAGTCGGTGATGGACAGGGAGGCCTGGACTGGTACTTTCCATGGGGTTGTAAAGAGTCGGACACGACTGACTGAGTGACTGAACTGAACTGATACATATAGAACCTAGAAAAACAGGACTGATGAATCTATTTGCAGGGCAGGAACAGAGAAGCAGACAGGGAAAATGGACTTGTGGACACGGCAGGGGCAGGACAGGTTGGGATGAATTGAGAGAGTAGCGTTGAAATACAGAGTTATCAATGTAAAATAGGGAGCTAGTGTCAAGCTTCTGTAGAGCAAGGGAGCTCAGCTGGTGCTCTGTGATGACCTAGAGGGGCAGGATAGAGGAGCAGATGGGAGGCTCAAGAGAGTGGGGATATACGTGTATTGATAGCTGGTTCATGCTGTTGTACAGCAGAAACTGATATAGCACTGTAAAGCAATTATCCCCCCTCTGCTTTTAATAACGATC
Organism: Oreotragus oreotragus; assembly: GCA_006410675.1. Classification (NCBI taxonomy): domain Eukaryota; kingdom Metazoa; phylum Chordata; class Mammalia; order Artiodactyla; family Bovidae; genus Oreotragus; species Oreotragus oreotragus. The sequence continues at coordinate 248,800 of SJYX01002335.1, read as the reverse complement.
CATACTTTCTGTGCTGGATTTGCAGCAAAATTATATCCATTTTTCAGGTGTTCGGTTGGACATAATTTCTTTGTGAGCCTATGTCTTTGATTCTCCATAGCATAAAAACTTGTTACTATTTACTGTCTATATTTCTTGCTTAACTGTAAGCTCCATGCACCACAATTCTAAATGGCTCAGTGGTAAAGAAGCAGCCTGCCAATCCAGGAGATTAGGTTCAATCCTCGGCCAAGGAAGATCCCCTAGAGAAGGAAATGGCAACCCACTACAGTATGCTTGCCTGGGAAACCCCAAGGACAGAGGAGCCTGGCTGGCTACAGCCCATGAGATCGCAAAGAGTCAGACATGACTTAGCAACTGAAAAACAACAAAAATGTTCCATACGTGACACAGTTATTAGGCAATGTCACGTCCCAGAGACTATTTCAGAGAAAGTTTAATACTAATGATATTTTCTTAAAGGAAACAAATTTCCACCAAGGGAGGAATTCATAAGTGACTCCTTAAAAGTTTCTGCATACCCATGTAGAAGTCTGTATTCAATAGCTGTATACCATCAATTCTTTTTCTGAAAAATTGATGTGTGGGTGGATTGACTTTTTGTTAACCAAATCCATTTTTAAATGCACTGGGAGAATTCCGCATATAGAAGAGAACCGAACTCTGAGGCAAATTGATTTTGTATGTGGAAAGTGCTTTTGTAATAAAAATAATCACATTGTGATGCTTCTGCTTTTTACGTTTTATTTTTCATATATTGGATTTCTCCAAGTGTAGCATAGTTAGATACGTATTCCTCACTTACATGATGAATGGGTTTCTAAACAGTTGTCCGTCAATCAATTTTTCCATAAATGCAGAACCCCTGAATTCTAAGATCTGTTATAGACACAATTCTTCACAACAAAAAAGGCAGGGGTCTCTGGAAATCATTAAGAAATATTTAAGCAACAAATGTTAACAAGGTTATCCCAGCAGTAAGAAGTGCACTACAAGACTCTAGTATGGGCCGTAGGAAGCAAGATTTGTTGTTTTAATCACTTCAGTTCAGTTCAGTTCAGTCGCTCAGTCGTGTCCGACACTGAGACCCCATGAATCACAGCACGTCAGGCCTCCCTGCCCATCATCAACTCCAGGAGTTCACTCAAACTCATGTCCATCAAATTGGTAATACCATCCAGCCATCTCATCCTCTGTCGTCCCCTTCTCCTCCTGCCCCCAATCCCTCCCAGCATCAAGGTATTTTCCAATGAGTCAACTCTTCGCATGAGGTGGCCAAAGTATTGGAGTTTCAGCTTTAGCATTGGTCCTTCCAAAGATCACCCAGGACTGATCTCCTTTAGAATGGACTGGCTGGATCTCCTTGCAGTCCAAGGGACTCTCAAGAGTCTTCTCCAACACCACAGTTCAAAAGCATCAATTTTTGGCGCACAGCTTTCTTCACAGTCCAACTCTCATATTCATACATGACCATAGGAAAAACCATAGCCTTGACTAGATGGACCTTTGATGGCAAAGTAATGTCTCTGCTTTTTAATATGCCGTCTAGGTTGGTCATAACTTTCCTTCCAAGGAGTAACCGTCTTTTAATTTTATGGCTGCAATCACCATCTGCAGTGATTTTGGAGCCCCCCAAAATAAAGTCTGACACTGTTTCCNAGCTTAACACATTAACTGCCTTACTTCTGCCCAAATCCCTGAACACAGAAGGCATTGTCCTATGCAAATGGGATTTTATGGATCAGGAAATATGAAGTGTGAGGATGGACTAGAGAGCTCTTTCAGGCCTCCTGACAGTATCTTATCACCTGAGTATGAGAACGCTGCAGAAATTCACCTCATTTTAATGTTTCTCTACCTAATTATGCTAAAGAGCTGTCATTCTGTTTTTTAATGTGTCAGTGTTTAGAATTGACTGCTTAAAAGAAATTTTACAAGCAACATGACCCATTTACTTATGGTTCATCTGAATTAATAAGAATGGCTAATATTTATTTAGCAGTTACTATGGGCAAGGCACCCTGCTATGTGCTGTGAATGAATTTTCTCTCAAAATAAGCCAGCGAGCTCAGGAGCTATTATCAAGCCCATTTTACAGATGAGGAAAGTAGGATTTTGAGAGCTTAAGTAACTTCCCCAAGTTCATGTGGTGATACATTATGGATCTGGGATTCAAACCCTTGCATTGTTACACCAGAGATGGAACTCTTATTCACTAATTATGCTACCTCTTTTTAACCAGTCTGAGGTTTTGAGAACTGTTTATGATCTGCACTATAGACCTCTTTAAGTTACCCATCTCCTGGGAAGAAGATTCCAAATAATGATGATGTGTTGAATAATGGAACAGCATGGAATGGATGAAAAGCCTTGGCCTTTGTTGTTGTTGTTGTTTGTTGTTCTGTCATTGAGTGGACTGAAGGATGGACTGCAGGTCCACTGAGTGGACCCCATGGACTGCAGGATGCCAGACTTCCCTGTCCTCCACTCTCTCTCAGAATTTGCTCAAACTCATGTCCATTGAGTCGGTGATGCCATCCGACCATCTCATCCTCTGTACATCTCCTTAAAAGAGCTGCTAGTCAGCCAGATAGTTTTTCAGGAGAGGAGAAAAAAGCCAAAGGAAGCAGATAAAGCAGTTGGAAAGTTATACAACTTTCCTTCTCATTCTCCATTCTGTGTAAATGATTTTATCCACAACTAGAACTAAAACTTTAAATGGGGACAAGTCTAGAATTTTTATTCAGAATAGTTCTGAGCCATACCAACTGCTTATTTGATCCCTCTATTGAATGTCTCATCGGAGAAGGCAATGGCACCCCACTCCAGTGCTCTTGCCTGGAGAATCCCATGGACGGAGGAGCCTGGAAGGCTGAAGTCCATGGGGTCACTGAGGGTCAGACACGACTGAGCGACTTCACTTTCACTTTTCACTTTCATGCATTGGAGAAGGAAATGGCAACCCACTCCAGTGTTCTTGCCTGGAGAACCCCAGGGACAGGGAAGCCTGGTGGGCTGCCGTCTCTGGGGTCGCACAGTGTCGGACATGACTGAAATGACTTAGCATAGCATTGAATGTCTCATAGGCACCTCAAGTGTAACATTGTCCAAAATGGAATTTTTGACTCCCTCTCTTTTACTCTCACAATTTCTTCCTCTTACAGCATTCTTCATTCAGTAAATGTCACCTCTATCCACCATTACTTATGCCCCAAACTGGAATAACCTTTTTATTCCCCTTTTCCTTCTCTCATTTAATGTCATCACTAAGTCTTATTGATTTCTGGCTCTAAAAGAATATATTCCAGCTGCCTGTGCTTGAGTCTTGGTTCTTCCACTGGGGACAAGTTTCTCAAACTCTCTATTTCTTAGTTTCTTCATCTGTTAAATGGTGCTAATAGTACCTATCAGATGGGTTGGTATAAGGAAATGAACAAGTATGACTTTTTTTCCCCTCTATCAGTCCTGAGTGTTCATTGGAAGGACTGATGCTGAGGCTGAAACTCCAATACTTTGGCCACCTCATGCGAAGAGTTGACTCATTGGAAAAGACCTTGATGCTGGGAGGGATTGAGGGCAGGAGGAGAAGGGGACGACAGAGGATGAGATGGCTGGATGGCGTCACCGACTCGATGGACGTGAGTTTGGGTACACTCCAGGAGTTGGTGATGGATAGGGTGGCCTGGTGTGCTGCGATTCATGGGGTCGCAAAGAGTCGGACACGACTGAGTGACTGAACTGAATTGAACTGAAACCACACACTACTCCATGTCGTGACTCTCTCTTCCCAATTTCTGTAACTACCTCCTGACTGGTCTTCCCACAACCATTGGTGTCCTTCAGACCTATCATTTAAAGCAGTGGTTCTCAGCTGGGACTTTCTTGCCACCATTTGCAGCTTTCCTAGGAATTTTTGTGAGTAAGATTTCCTTCATCTCATCCCTTGTACTGAAAGACAAACAGTATGGAAGGCGACATCACCTTTTATTTCAGGTGTTAAGTCTTTGAAAATCACTGACTTGTACTGAACTAACAGATTTCATCATCTCCAAAGTGTACATCCCCCCTCACACATCCAATTTAACATCTGTGAAACTGAGATGTTTATGCCTGATAGTAGGTCATGATTTAATTGTTGTGTTTTTCTTTCTTAGTGGTATAGAAAATATTAATAGTTGTGTGTTTTATAAGGACATCTTAGCTTTGCTGAATTATAGCCACATAAGCACTGTGCTTAGAAAATGTTTTCTTGAGTAAGAAACAAAAGGGTTGATGCCTGAAAGTGTTTAAGGATGAACTATAGGAATGGGATGAGGGTCCAGGGAGAAGCAATGGTATTTGCAGAATACCTGGAGTGGGAAGAGAATGGTCTATCCAAGAAACCACATGTGGTTTAGGGAGGCAGGAGTGTAAAAAGCAGAGAATAATGAACCACTCTAAATGGATGTAAGAATTGCACAGAAATATTTATGCAAAGTGCTTGGGACTTATAGGTGCTATAAGTGATACTTTGCTTTTGTTTTCTGGACAAATGAATGAGAAAATTTATATCTCATTGGTTCTCTGACATTCACTTTTTCCCACTTGTTAACCCCTCTGAAATTGGAATACATCTTATAGGCTAGGGTGTTTCATTATTTAATTGGCCGCATTTCCTCCCATAAATGTCATCTTAGAATTGATGAAGCATGGTATATAAAATCAAGCTGAATTGCTTATCTCCCACATCTGATCTGTCCACTTGGAACTTTTGTTTTAAAATCTGATTTCCAACTCCAGACTTAGATTTTGGATTACATGGCCTGATGGCCTAGACCCTTGATATCCATGGAGGTCCTGTGGGGCTGACCTGAATGACAATGGGTTTCTTGAATCCTGTGTGAAAAGGAACAGATGGGCATTTGAAGTAATAAAAGCTCATACAAGTATTTTCCAAGCTTTAAAATTTGTCCATCCAACCAATAGTTATTTGAGCACCTATTATCTACTAGACCAGGGGTTGGTAATCTATGGTCTGCAAGCCAAATCAAGACCAATGCCTGGTTTTGTAAATAAATTTTTATTGGAACTCAGTCATTCTCACTTGCTTCCTAGGTGGCTCAGTGGTAAAGAATCTGCCTGCCAATGCAGGAGATGCAGGTTTGATCACTGAGTTGGGAAGCTCCCATGGAGATGGAAATGGCAACCCACTCCAGTATTCTTGCCTGGAGAATACCATGGACAGAGGAGCCTGGCAGGCTACAGATCATGAGGTTGCAAAAAGCTGGACTTGACTGAGTGACTGAGTATGCACACGTGCTCATGTATTTACATGTTGTGTATAGCTGCTTGAGGTTATGAACGGTAGAGTTGAGTAGCTGCAACAGAGATTGTATGACTTGCAAAACAAAAATATTTACTATTTGGTTCTTTATTGGACTAGTTTATTCTCCTGGAAAATCAAGAGGAAGCCCTATCTCAAATGAACAATCAAAGAAAATATATAATCTCATAATAAAATTTTTCCATTTTATATTGAAAAGCACACATATAACCCAGGAAAACACGAACCTTGTATATCTATGAATGTATGTATGACATGAGTTTGAACAAGCTCCAGGAGTTGGTGATGGACAGGAAAGCTTGGCATGCTGCAGTCCATGGGGTCACAAAAAGATGGACATGACTGAGGACTGAACTGAACTGATTACTAGTATAGTGCTTGGCATAGAGTGGTTGCTTGCAGTAGATTCAAGATGGCTTCTTTCAACATATAGAGGACTCAGTAGGCACATGAAAGGATGCTCAGCATCTCTGATTATTAGAGAAATGCAAATCAAAACTACAATGAGGTACCACCTCACATTAGTCCTATTGGCCATCAGTAAAAAATCTACAAAGAACAAATGCTGGAGAGGATGTGGAGAACAGGGAACCCTCCTCCTACACTGTTAGTGGGAATGTAAATTGGTAGAGCCACTATGGAAAACAGCATGGAGGTTCCTCAGAAAACTAAAAATTGAATTACCATATGATCCACAATTGTACTCCTGGGAATATACCTGGACAAAAGTATAATTCAAAAAGATAAATGCACCCCAATGTTCATAGCAACACTGTTCACAATAGCCAAAATATGGAAACAACCTAAATGTCCCTCAACAGAGGAATAGATAAAGAAGATGTGGTACATATATGCAATGGAATACTACTTGGCCATGAAAAAGAATGACGTAATGCCATTTGCAGCAACATGGATGCAATAGGAGATTGTCATACTAAGTGAAGTAAGTCAGAAAGACATATCAAGGATACCACTTACATGTGGGACCTGAAATATGGCATGGATGAACCTATCAACAAAACAGAAACAGACTCATAGACACAGAGAACAAACTTATGCTTGTCAAGGTGAGGGGGATGGGAAGGGAAAGGGGTGGGCTGGGAGTCAGGGGTTGGTAGACACAAACTATTACATTTACAATGGATAAACAACAGATCCTAATGTATACCACATGAAACTATATTTAATATCCTATGATAAACCATAATGGAAAAGAATATAAAAAAGAATGTACATATGCATATAACTGAGTCACTTTGTTATATAGCAGAGATTGGCACAATATTGTAAATCAGCTGTACTTCAGTTTTTAAAAAAAATGGCTGCTTTTTTGTGACTCCTCCCACTGAGAGGTGGAATCCATTTCTTCTTCCCTTCATTTAGAACTAGACTTAATGACTTTCTTAATCAATAAATCGTTGTAGAAGAGATGTTCTGAAACTCTGAGGCTAGGAAATAATACACCTTGTAGCTTTCTCAGCCTCTTGAAATGGTTGCCTTGAGGGAAACCAGTCAACTTATAAGAATTGTGACTATCATGAGGTCACCCTGTTGGAGGGGCCATGTACAGGAACTCTAGTCAACAGTCTCAGCAGAGTCTAGCCTTACAGCTATCACTGCCAGACATGTGCAAAAAGCCATGTGGGGCCCTCCAGACTGGCCCATCCACCAACCGAATACCACTGAGTAATCTCAGTTGATAACACGAGGAGCAGAGGAATCAACTGAGCACTGCCCCAATTCCTGACTCATAACATCATGAGATACAACAAAATGATTGTTGTTCTTTGAAGTGACTAAATTTTGGGGTGTTTTGTTACTAAAAAGTCAATCACCAATGCCACGTGCTCAGTCATACCTGACTCTTTGCGACATCATGGACGGTAGCCTGCCAGGCTCTTCTGTCCATGGAATTTTCCAGGCAAGAATACTCGAGTGGGTTGCCATTTCCTCCTCCAGGGATCTTTGTGACCCAGGGATCAAACCTGTGTCTCATGCATTGTAAGCGGATTCTTTACCCACTGAACCATCAGGGAAATCCCAGATAGCCAGAACAATGGTCAATAAATATTTGTGACTTTGTTTACACAGCTAGGAAAGTGTAGAATCAGGACTAGAACTCAAGTCTCTTGATTCATGGTATCTGTGATATTTTAATTTCTGTTGCTAGTTGCCCAAGTTTAGCAGGATAATCTGATTCCTCTTAGACAGACCTCTTTCAGTCTCTCCCAAGTCGAATCAGTTAGAGACAAAATAGCCATATGAGGAGCTTTGTGAAAGATGCTATCTAAAGACTCTGTTTTTTTGGGCCAGATGCTGGAGAGCATAGTGGGGTTTTTAAGGTTACCTCAGAAGGTTTCAGTGGGCCTACAGAATTCCAGATATGGTTCATTTGTATCAGAGGCCAAACACAATAATGAAGTTCAGTTTGTCTAGAAAGACTGCTTAGGTTTGAATCTTAGATCTTCCACTTTATACTAGTTAGGAGGCCTTGAATGAGTTACTTCCTTCATCTGTATAATGATGATAACATCAACACAAAGGTTGTTGTGAAGATGAAATGAACTAATCCATGCAAAGCAGCTGTAAGATTTTTAGCACTTAGTAAACATTCTTATCTGCCTGGAAAATCCCATGGACAGAGGAGCCTGGTAGGCTGTGGTCCATGGGGTCGCGAAGAGTTGGACACGACTGAGCAACTTCACATTCACTTTTCACTTTCATGCATTGGGGAAGGAAATGGCAACCCACTTCAATGTTCTTGCCTGGAGAATCTCAGGAATAGCAGAGCCTGGTGGGCTGCCATCTATGCGATTGCACAGAGTCAGACACGACTGAAGCAACTTAGCAGCAGCAGCAGCAACAAGCATTCTTATCAAGAGAGTCATTCTTAGTAGTAGTAAAGATCCCACTTTTGTCAGTTCTCAAACTTTCACCTAGAATTTTTTTAAACACATGACATATATCTCATTGTTCTTCAGGGACTACTGTATTGGCATATGTTTTTATTTATGGATTAGTTGGAATAATTCATGTGTAGTCACTCACTTTTGGCGTATTGTTCCACTGTGCATTTATAATTTCTTTATGTTCTTGACATGCTGAACATCTGTACTTTATCACTGCATTAAAGGCATTGGAATCTTTACAGTGAATTTGTTTTAGAACTACAACATTTACCTTCCAGTTTACTCAGCTCTTATGCATACTTTGCCAGCTCTGAAGAGCAGACACATCTGAAATACATTCATTTATCCTTAAGTTTTCTCTATCTGTCTGTTTTGTACCCTCAGTAGCTCAGTTCATTGAACTGCACTGTGCAATGGAGCTCAACTTAGTGACTTAAAGAGAACTTTGAGAAAGGCCTCACATGCTACAGCCTCTAAGGAGCCTTTAGGGTGATGGGCCTGCAGTTGCATAAGGGAAGAGTATAAAAGGAAGGGATGGCTCCCTGTGGCTCCCTGGTGGTAGAGAGCTGCTTGCCTAACATTGCATGTGTTCCTCTGTGTTTCCCAGCTACCTGGGCAGTTAGGTTGAGATTGAGTTATGACCAGTAGAATGTGGGCAGCAGTGAAATGTGCCACTTTCACACCTGGCCATAAGGTCTCTGTGTCACCTCTCAACTGTTTCTTCCTTTCTTGCAGTAGCCCTAGAAATCTTGTGTTGAGATCATGGTGTGACAAGATGGTGGCATCTCCATCAGCTTTGATTCTTGAGTTACTATATGGAGCAGAGTCCCATGAACTGGTGCTGGGTATGAAGTCTGAGAAAAAATATATCTTTGTTGGGTCAGGCCAATGAGATTGGGAGTTAATTTGTTACTTAGCTTAGCCTGACTACTAGAGCCACAGTGACCCAGATACTTTGCTGGAGTAGAACACAAGTTTGGCATGAAGGGGAAATTAACCCACTTGAGAATAACATCTAGTTTCCTCAGTTCCAGTCAGTACAAGAAGAGTCTTTTTTTTTTTTTTTAAGGCTTAATTCTTATTTTATTTTTTAATATAAATTTATTTATTTTAATTAGAGGCTAATTACTTTACAATATTGTTTTTGTTTTGCCTTACATCAACATCAACATGAATCCGTCACGGGTATACATGTGATCCCCATCCTGTAATTACTGGTATGAACATGTCACTTCCCTTCCTAAAATATCCTTGATAGGTTTCATATTGATATTGTCTCCAGAGTCAAGTTTGAACTCCGTAGCCTGGGACAATTGAAGGACAGCTGAAATCTGCATTTATTCACTGATTCAGTTTTTTTTCTTTTAATGTCCCCCTGAGTCCTTTCTGGAAAGCATTCACCCCAGCCAAACTGGTCCTATCAGGTATACCTCATGTTTAAGCCCACACTTGAGATTTTACATTATAGCTTCATTGATTGAGCTATATGTTGATATTTTACACCCTTTTAAAATTTTTTAGTAGTTTTAGGACAGTCCTTCAAGAGAAGTATTATTATTCTTATTTCACACATAAGGAAATTGAGGCATCATAGTATTGAAGTAACTCACTCAACTCACACATCTAGGCAGTGGCTTCAAACCCAGATCTGTGTGACCCCCAAATCCGTGTTCCTTCCACTTTACCTCATGCTTCCTTCCTTGGCATCACATCTCTCAGAAGTTTCTCTTTGGAGTTATGTTCTATCCTTCCTGCAAGTTCAAGTCCACTATGAGGCCCTCTCTACCTTGCAGCATTTGAGGATGACTTTTTCTCTACAGTCACTCTACTTGGATGCTTTGTGCCTCCGTTTAATGCTTAGCTTCTTATAATTTGTGCTTTCAGTACAATACCTTATATAAACTATACCTGAAAACAGCTGCAACTGGAGTTGTTTTAAAGAGAAACTTAGGAGCTTTGACTGCACTCGAAAAGAAGGAACACTGAGAGGTGGCTCTATACTCTGTTTCTTATTCTCAGGCTTCTCATGGAAAATGCAAAGAATCAAAACTTGTTGGAATGCTAAAATGAATACTGGAGAAGGTTTAAAACCAGAAATCCCTGGTGCTGAAGTCTGCAAGTGTTTGAGGGAGTGTAGGTGATCATAGGAGTATATTCTGGGAAGCTATGAGTTCTTAGCTCAGTGGGTGGGGCAGGGGTAAAAGAAGGTCAGGGTATTAGATGTTATTTCTAGGAGGACTAATGAGCTTTACTCAGATCCCCAAATTCTGAATTTCCATGAAGCCTGACCAGGTTTGATTATTTAACTCACACTAGTTATTTTGTCCCATTCACTAAGCTCCTGGACGCAATGGGGAGTGGATGAGTGATCGGTGAATTAGACTCATCCGTCTCTCCTAGTTGGTTAACAAAGCATGGCTAAAAACATGTAGCTACTAGGGCAGAAGGATTATTTTGACCAGTTCCTGGGGGAGAGGGCATGAGGGGGAGAGTGAGAGCTAAAGTACACCGCATACTTGACCTGGACAATGGCTGAGCCACTGTTCTCAAAGCATGACTCTTCGAGGGCTTTTGAAGCTAGTCATTATGGGGAAGGGGGCAGACGGTGGGTGTAGGGCAACATTTGGACATGATAGAAACTTTTTCTCTTCACCCTAAGTATAAAATTCAACTGTGTGTTATTCTAGCAGGTAGCAAAAGTATTCCAAGCACTGGTCTTTCTGACTCATTTGAATTATTGAGTGAATCACATGCTCTGAGAGTCTGGGTCATAGGAGTGGAGGTAGGGAAGAGGAAGGTACAGGAAATGTCATCTCTTTCACAGCGTGCTAACTTGACAATGTTTCTCAGGTCTAGCTTATCAGCACCTGGTCTAAATTGACCATGATTTTACCTTGCCTCTTCTTGTAAATGTTTCTTTCTCCAGAATTTTCAGCCAACATCTTCCAAACTGTCATTTACAATTTACGGAAGGACAGAAGGTAGAATAGTTGTCAGCAAGCAGCATAATTATGTGCCAGGAAATGACATGGCAAATAGTCTAGCCTGGCAAGTGCTAGACGGCTCTTTCCCTATCTTCTAGCTTCAGGCAGGAGCAGAACTATAACATCTGCTGATCTTTTTGTGACTTATTTTTACACTTGGTGTTAAGATTACTAAAGAGTATATTTGGTCTAGAGATCAGGCAGAAATTTATTTTTTAAAAAGTAAAGCAACGGGGAAATAGAAAGCTGGAGAGTTGGATGTTATGTTATATTATGTATTTTATGTTATATTATGCAATCCTGTGCTGTGGTGTTCTGTGGTATGCTATGCTGTAGAGTGTTGTGTTGTGTGTTATGTTATGAAATGCTATTGTGTAATCCAGTGGTCCTTAAAGTGTGGCCCCTGATGCAGCCAGAGCTGCATTACCTGGGTACTTGTTAGAAATGCAGTTTCCTGTGAGCCATCCAAGACCTACTGAATCAGAAACTCTGGGGCTAGAACCTAGCAATCTGAATTTTAGTAAGTCTTCCAGGTGATTTTGATCTGTTTTCTAGTGTGAGAACCACTGGTATATAGTAGATGGGAAGTAATCCTGCCTTGGTTTTAGTTGTTTACCAGCTACAAATAAAATTAGCTTCAAAAATAAAACCCCCCAAACCCCAGAAAACCTCACAAATAATGACTATGTAAGTATGAAAGAGTGGCAGCAGTGGCCATAGGACTGGAAAAGGTCAGTTTTCATTCCAATCCCAAAGAAAGGCAATGCCAAAGAAAGCTCAAACTACCACACAATTGCACTCATCTCACATGCTTGTAAAGTAATGCTCAAAATTCTCCAAGCCAGGCTTCAGCAATACGTGAACTGTGAAGTTCCAGATGTTCAAGCTAGTTTTAGAAAAGGCAGAGGAACCAGAGATCAAATTGCCAACATCCGCTGGATCGTCGAAAAAGCAAGAGAGTTCCAGAAAAACATCTGTTTCTGCTTTATTGATTATCCCAAAGCCTTTGACTGTGTGGATCACAATAAACTGGAAAATTCTGAAAGAGATGGGAATGTCAGACCACCTGACCATCCGCTTGAGAAACCTATATGCAGGTCAGGAAGCAACAGTTAGAACTGGACATGGAACAACAGACTGGTTCCAAACAGGAAAAGGAGTACATCAAGGCTGTATATTGTCACCCTGCTTATTTAACTTATATGCAGAGTACATTATGAGAAACACTGGGATGGAAGAAGCACAAGCTGGGAATCAAGATTGCCAGGAGAAATATCAATAACCTCAGATATGCAGATGATACCACCCTTATGGCAGAAAGTGAAGAAGAACTAAAAAGCCTCTTGATGAAAGTGAAAGAGGAGAGTGAAAAAGTTGGTTTAAAACCCAACATTCAGAAAATGAAGATCGTGGCATCTGGTCCCATCACTTCATGGCAAATAGATGGGGAAACAGTGGAAACAGTGTCAGATTTATTTTTTTGGGCTCCAAAATCACTGCAGATGGTGACTGCAGCCATGAAATTAAAAGACGCTTCCTCCTTGGAAGACAAGTTATGAAACCTAGATAGCATATTGAAAAGCAGAGACATTACTTTGTCAACAAAGGTCCGTCTAGTCAAGGCTATGGTTTTTCCAGTTATATGCAGATGACACCACCCTTATGGCAGAAAGTGAAGAGGAGCTAAAAAGCCTCTTGATGAAAGTGAAAGAAGAGGGTGAAAAAGTTGGTTTAAAGCTCAACATTCAGAAATTGAAGATCATGGCATCTGGTCCCATCACTTCATGGGAAATAGATGGGGAAACAGTGGAAACAGTGTCAGACTTTATTTTTTTGGGCTCCAAAATCACTGCAGATGGTGATTGCAGCCATGAAATTAAAAGACGGTTACTCCTTGGAAGGAAAGTTATGACCAACCTAGATAGCATATTGAAAAGCAGAGACATTACTTTGCCAACAAAGGTCCATCTAGTCAAGGCTATGGTTTTTCCAGTGGTCATGTGTGGATGTGAGAGTTGGACTGTGAAGAAAGCTGAGCACTGAAGAATTGATGCTTTTGAACTGTGGTGTTGGAGAAGACTCTTGAGAGTCTCTTGAACTACAAGGAGATCCAGCCAGTCCATCCTAAAGGAGATCAGTCCATCCTAAAGGAGATGAGTTCATTGGAAGGACTGACGCTAAAGCTGAAATTTCAATACTTTGGCCACCGCATGTGAAGAGTTGACTCATTGGAAAAGACTCTGATGGTGGGAGGGATTGGGGGCAGGAGGAGAAGGGGACGACAGAGGATGAGATGGCTGGATGGCATCACCAATTCGATGGACATGAGTTTGAGTGAACTTCGGGAGTTGGTGATAGACAGGGAGGCCTGGCGTGCTGCAATTCACAGGGTCACAAAGAGTCGGACACGACTGAGCGACTGAACTGAACTGAACCCAAACCTCTAATCCCTCTCTCCCCCAGAACCTCCCTCTGCTTGGCAAACACACGTCCAGAACAACTTTTCTAAGATAACTTGATGATTGTGACTACCTATTGTGAGAAAAGCAATCTTTTATCTGCAGGCAGCTACAAAATACCTGGGGAGATAGTTTCAGAGACTTTTGATTAAAAGCTGAAAATACATTTCACTGAACTTGTGTATAACCTATATCTTAATTTTCACTGGCCAGTTAGGAAGCTTTTATCCTTTCTGCTGACTGTATGGAAAAATTATTTTTGGAAAGCTGTTACCACATAACAAGTAGCGCTTCATTCTGCTAAGAGAAAAAGCTACTGTTGGTGAAAGCATTTTAGAGATAAACCATAGAACTGGAAAAGCAGGCGAAACTTAAGATCTATTTATTTTTTAATGTATTGTTTCTGTGGATTATTTATTTCTTTAAATTACTATTTTTAATAATTTATTTTTGCTTTAAACCACTTTATTAAAGTATGGTTTACATTAAAAATGTGGTTCATATTGAAAGTATATAACTCAATGAGCTTGGGGATAATATACACCCATGAAAGTATGGCCATCATCAAAGCCATAGACATATCCCTCACCTCCCAAAGCTTCCTCTTGCCTCCTCTATTAATATTATCATTATTACTTATGGTAAGAACACAACACAAGGTCTATCCTCCTAGTAAATTTTGAATATACAATAGAGTACATAGCTACAATGCCATAGATGTTCATAATTTACCTACCTCTTATGACCAGAACTTTATACTCTCTGCATAAATGTTATTGAAAATTATACTACAACCGATACTAGCTGATGTCTATATTGTAATTATTATGTGCCCAGAGCTGTCGTAAGTGCTTTACATAGATGAAATCATTTACTGTCCTAACAGTTCTAGGAAGTTATGCTAATTTTATAGAGAAGGAAACCGAGGCTCAGAGAAGTTAAGTAACTTTTTCACCGTCACACACATACTGAAGACGAAGCCACAGTTTGGATCCATATCTGGTCCAAGCCTGCTGCCTACCTTGAGGTAAACTAATCAGGTGTTTGAAAAACAATGGCTATTACTATATTAGCTATCATGTATTAAATACTGTAAGCATGTTATTTCTTTCACTTCTTTCATCTCCTCCATAACCCTACATAGTGGGATGTATTACCCACTTCTTCCACAGAGTTCAGACAGGTTAAGTCACTTGTCCAAGGTCACACAGCAAGCACACAGCAGCGCCAGACTCTGAACCCACGTCTGCTTAAAGTCCATTTTAGGAGCTCATATAAGAGAAGGGGGTAGAAGCTGAAGACCCTGGCCAGCAGAAGGAGGAGAGGGAAGCTGACCACAGGACGAGTCACTGAATCACACCCCTTGGCACCAACTGCCCGGGGTACAGAGCCACGATGAGCCCCGTTTCGGGGCTTCACTGGTTCTTACAGACACACGTGGACACCACTTGATCTTGACCTGAGAATTCTTCAATCCTTGCAACTGAAAGAACCTAACGAAAGCAGAACCCGAGAAGAGGAAAAGGGGAAAAAGGATGCCTCTGAGCTTGCCGTGGACTCTCTGCATTCAAATGTGTGCCTTCTTGTGGTTTCATGACCCTGCAGTCGGCCACATCATGGGCTCTGAGCCAAAGTGCGTGGACCTGAAACTCTACCATGCACAAGCTTTGTGGCCTGAGCAAGGTTCTTCAGCCTCTCTGTGCCTCAGTTTTCCCACTGGTAAAATGGAGACAAGTACCGGCTACTCCAAAAGTTGTTATCATAAACGTATAAATATCTGTCAGCTCTCATATCGGCGCTTGTGTATTATAAATGTTCTATTAAGATGGTCAGTAAAATGTGACCGAGGTATTTTTCCGTTCAGCAATGAGAAATAAATTGCCCAAGGTCAAAGAATTAATTACGCTGTATATTTGACTGAGTCCAGAACCATGTGTGGAGAAGGAAACGGCAACCCACTCCAGTGTTCTTGCCTGGAGAATCCCAGAGACGGGGGAGCCTGGTGGGCTGCCGTCTACGGGGTCGCAAAGAGTCGGACACGACTGAAGCGACTTAGCAGCAGCAGCAGAACCAAGTGAGATAAATAAAAGCGATAAAGTCTAATAATGTGAGAGATGTCACAGCCACTGGAAAAGCAGGTATTTAGTGAGGCTGTGTGTTACCATGGCTACTGATGCGTTCTTACACCCATTTATTTGCCCTTGACTTTATTTCATGGATAATGCAAAATCAAATTCCAGGGCTGTCAGTCAACATATTTAAATGCACGTCAACTTGCTTGCAGGAACTACTGACCTTCATAACGTTGATAAGCATATCAGCTGGCAAGTTTCTATCCTGATTAGAATTTTTATTTAGTCTTTCTTGCATTGAGAGAGTTAAAATTCCATAACTATTATTCCTTTTCTAGACTTTTTTCAAGGTAACGTTCTATTAAAAACATTTCAACTGCTTTCCACTTCATCTGCATGACAGAAAAGCCACAACTTTCTATTTTCCTTAGCTGTGGATTTATGTCTTAAGTAAACTGTTATTACTGAAAGGTCTAAACAAAGCTTTTAGCCACGGCTGTCAAAAACTTTTAAATTGGTTTTGTAACTGTCACTGCTGCACTTCGGTGCTGTCATTATAATTAGGTTGTTTTTTGTCTAAATGTCTACGTTTCCCTGTTGGTACAGAGTCATTAAAATAATCACTTACAAAGGATTTTGATACGCTATAATCACCATCGTTCAGCTGACTTCTTCCACAGTAATAACTTTCAAATATTAAATAAGAATCAAGGTGATCAGTATGTATGGTAGCCAAATTTAAATAATAAAACCAGGAACTCTAAAGGTAGAGCTAGTTTACATGGGCCAATTCAACTCAGTCCAACTCAGCCAACGTCTGAACGTGGCTGTGGGCTTCCTCAATGTAGAATGGCTGGCAACATTGACTTAGACTCACACTTACATCTATAGGACAGTCCAAATTTATACCCATCAATTTTTCACTTTGTTATAAAAATTTTAATGTAAAGGAAAGTGTTAAAGTTGTCAGTGCCACAAAATATCATTTAACTTGGGATTTCACGGTTATATGATTTAGTGTGGATGCAGGATATATAGATGGATAGATATACACATACATATGGATGTATATATGTATGTGTGTATATATTTATATATATATGTGTGTGTGTGTGTGTAGGAAATGACAACCCACAACAGAAGCGACTTAGCATGCGTGCATATATATACACGCTCAGTTGCTCAGTCATGTCCAGCTCTTTGCAGTCCCATAGACTGTAGTCTGCCAGGCTCCTCTGTCCATGAGATTCTCCAGGCAAGAATACTGGAGTGGGTTGCCAGGCCCTCCTCCAGGGCATCTTCCCGACCCAGGGACTGAACCTGCATCTCTTACCTCTCCTGCATGGCAGGCAGGTTCTCTACCACTAGCGCCACCTGGAAAGTACATATGTATATATATATAATCTCTCTCTATATATATAGAGAGAAATGCTTAATATAAGACTCTTCAGATCCTACATACACATCCTATTTTTTAAAATTCCCTTCAACTGTGATGTCATTTTGACTTATATTTTTAAAACATCAGAAAAGTTTTGCATCTATTTTGAGTCTGGCTTTGATCCAAGAACTACTGATTTCGTATGTGACAGCTGGAATTACCAAAATATGAAGAAGAGACTATAACAGAATCATCCCCAAGGGAGCAATGTCAGGAATGCTCAGAAGCCTTGCTACTCAAAGTGTGGTCCCTGGACCAGCAGCTTGCTGGGAGTGTATTAGAAATGCAGCGTCTTAGGCCCCATCCAAGACCTACTGAATCAGAATCTGCATCTTTGGCCATGATTACTGTGGATCCTAAAGTTTGAGAAGGTCTGTTGCAGGGGATACTCCTTGAGTTGCAGATGAAAACCTGGGTGACCTATAAAATTTTTTACAAATTCACAATTTCATGATTCTAAAAGTAATCATCCAATAAAATATATAGCAAATACTGACTATATTATTATGACCATACATTAATACATTACCTCATCACAAAAATGTATGCCTACTTCCCCTATCCCCTTCAACTCTAAGATCAAAATCAACCAAACCAGTTTGGCTTGAAGACAAAAGTGTGAGTCGTGTTTTCAGCCATTGGAGAGGATTATGAAGAGTCAGACACGCTTAGCAACTAAACCGCCACATGAGAGAAGGAAATGGCAACCCGCTCCAGTATTCTTGCCTGGAAAATTCCATGGACAGAGGAGACTGGCAGGCTACAGTCCATGGGGTCGCAAAGAATCAGACACAACAAGCAACTCCCACTTTCCCTTTCATGAAGGCACCAGCACAGACTTATTGGAGGAACGCAGGTGGCTTCTAGAATCTGGAAAAGGCAAAGCAATCATTTGTGTTTTTGGTTTTTTTTTCCCCTAAAATTTTTATAAGTACTAAGCCTTGTTCATACCCTGATCTTAGCCTAGGGAAATCATTTTGGACTTCAGATATGTAGAACCATAAATAATAAATCTGGGTTGTTTGAAATCACTAAGTATGTGGAAATTTGTCACAGTAAGAACTAGGCAACTAAACCAAGCCCTGTTCGTGATTCTGACACACACTGGCTCAGACCACCTCCTACGAAATAGGACTGTGGGCGTCCACCCCGTGCTCCAAAATTCTATCTGATCGGAGGATTGCACCCAAGGCCACTTGCCAGTCAAGGCCTCTGCAAAATGTATTACTGTAAATATAAACTCATGATGCCAAGCAAGGTTTTCATCCTGCTTTGTTTCAGGATGTGGAATGAGACGCTGGCTCTGAAGCAATGACACCGAGTCCAACCTCATGCAGGAGAAGAGGGAAGGTCACTTTTCTTCATATTAGTTCTGAGTCCTACCGTGGAGGGAATGCTTTCAAATACAGAAGTCTGTGCCAAACTTGGCGAGAGATCCTCACTTAATTCAAACTGATGCCGACAAAATGGATTCTCAGAATAACAGCTCATATTTGCGGGTTCAGTTTGTGCCAAGCCTCATTCCAAGCATCACACATGCTGGGGTAAAAATTTCATTTACTCCTCAACAACTCTGTGAAAAACGGTGCATTTGTTATCCCCTCATCTACGGAGAAACAGGTAAGGATGCGTCCATTTCCAAGTTCACAGAGTCAGAAACTAGACCCAGGTGAGTCCAAAGCCAATGCTCTCCTGCCCCCTATCAGGCAGTCAACATGCAGTGGACTCTGATTCACATATTAAAGAAGACTGAGAAGTCGCTCCCATGTCTAGTGTTTGTGATTTAATAGAGGACGTAAGGTTGCGAATCCTGTGTCTGAAAGCCGAAGGAAAGCTGTTCCCCACTGGAGGGTCTAAGATCTCCACGAAGGAAAAGCATATCAAGTTTGAAGACAGACTGAGCTGAGTTCAAATCTTGATTCTGTGCTGATTTAACTTCTCTGTGACTCAGTTTTCTTACATGGGAAATGGGTGTGATAACATCTACATCTCTAGGCTGGAACATGAATATAAACAAGGCTGTTTAGCATAGAGTCTAAACAGGCTGGAGTCTAAACGGTGTAGATGTCAGAGCAGGCATCTTACACTCCACAATACTTAATGTTACTGCTGTATTTGAAAACACTCTAGGTATTTAGAGGGAGAGATACACTCAGTTGCTTATGGGGAAGGTGCGTGTGTGGTTAGTCGCTCAGTCGTGTCTGACTCTCTGTGACCCCGGGGACTGTAGCCTGTCAGGCTCCTCTGTCCATGAGATTCTCCGGGCAAGAACACTGGAGTGGGTTGCCATGCCCTCCTCCAGGGGCTCTTCCCCACCCAGGGGTTGAACCTGAGTTTCTCATGCCTTCTGCACTGGCAGCTGGGTACTTTACCATTAGCGCCACCAGAGATGCCCTATGGGGAAGGTAAGAAGATATAAGAGGAGAAATCAAGTGAAAGAGATAACTGACCTTGGGAGGGATCAGGGAAATTGATAGATTTTCAAAAAGGTCTTAAGTTGTCTCATTTTTAGTGGCATGAATGCTTAAGGCTTCCATAAGAGTTCTTCCTATTCATTTGTTCAGTAAGCTTTCTGATAGAATAGTGCCTTAACCATTCTGAAGACTCTGTAGGCAGACATCTAACAAATCAAAACAGTGGCCTAGGAGGTCGCAATAGTACAGCTCAGAACTCAGATCTTTCTTTTGTTTTTAAAGATCCCAGGTTTTTAAAAAACGTAAGTGTACTCGTTTATTTACGGCTGTGCTGGGTCTTCACTGTTGCTTGGGCTTTTCCCTAGCTGCAGCGAGCAGGGGGGCCTCTCGAGCCGTGATGCTCTGCCTTCTCACTGCAGTGAGGGAGGTGTTCTTATTGTAGAGCGCAGGCTCAGTAACTGTGGGACACGGCCTTAGCTGCTCTGTGGCATGTGGGATCGTCCCCGATCAAGGACTGAACCCATGTCTCCTGCCCGACAGGAGGATTCTTTCCCACTGAGCCACCAGGCAAGTCCTTAAATCTTTCTTTAAATCACTGCTTGAATGAATAAAATATCCTACCCTGATAAACAAATTTCATGCACTGAACACTGTCTCAGCCAGCTACTGGAGTGGGTTGCCATGCCCTCCTCCAGGGGCTCTTCCCCACCCAGGGGTTGAACCTGAGTTTCTCATGCCTTCTGCACTGGCAGCTGGGTACTTTACCATTAGCGCCACCAGAGATGCCCTATGGGGAAGGTAAGAAGATATAAGAGGAGAAATCAAGTGAAAGAGATAACTGACCTTGGGAGGGATCAGGGAAATTGATAGATTTTCAAAAAGGTCTTAAGTTGTCTCATTTTTAGTGGCATGAATGCTTAAGGCTTCCATAAGAGTTCTTCCTATTCATTTGTTCAGTAAGCTTTCTGATAGAATAGTGCCTTAACCATTCTGAAGACTCTGTAGGCAGACATCTAACAAATCAAAACAGTGGCCTAGGAGGTCGCAATAGTACAGCTCAGAACTCAGATCTTTCTTTTGTTTTTAAAGATCCCAGGTTTTTAAAAAACGTAAGTGTACTCGTTTATTTACGGCTGTGCTGGGTCTTCACTGTTGCTTGGGCTTTTCCCTAGCTGCAGCGAGCAGGGGGGCCTCTCGAGCCGTGATGCTCTGCCTTCTCACTGCAGTGAGGGAGGTGTTCTTATTGTAGAGCGCAGGCTCAGTAACTGTGGGACACGGCCTTAGCTGCTCTGTGGCATGTGGGATCGTCCCCGATCAAGGACTGAACCCATGTCTCCTGCCCGACAGGAGGATTCTTTCCCACTGAGCCACCAGGCAAGTCCTTAAATCTTTCTTTAAATCACTGCTTGAATGAATAAAATATCCTACCCTGATAAACAAATTTCATGCACTGAACACTGTCTCAGCCAGCAACTAAAAATTGTTTTTTTAGTTAGATTTCAAAATAAACATATTTGGAGAACAATGTAATTACAAGGTGGAATTCTCAGAAACCACCCTGCAGATGAGCCATGAACCTAAGAACAAGAGCAAATGCATAAAGCCTAAAATAAATCTCCTGTTTGCAAGTGCTGTGTCTTCCCCGCCCCTTCCTTAGAAGACATCTGGATAGTTGCTACTTTTATAATCAATGTACAAAATAATTCTGTCCAATACAAAGGACTTGTGTGGAACAGGAAATATCTTTATGCAATGGGCTTCCCAGGTGGCGCAGTGATAAAGCATGCAGGAGACGCAAGTTCAGTCCCTGGGTCAGGCAGATCCCCTGGAGAAGGGAATCGCAACCCACCCAGTATTCTTGCCTGGAGAGTTCCATGGAGAGAGGAGCCTGGTGGGCTATACAGTTCACGGGGTTGCAAAGAGTTGGATGCAACCAGCATACACCCATTTTGTATAGCAATACGAGAAACAGAACCAATAGCTATCCTTAGAAACTCTGCCTTTCCCTTCTGCCTGCCACGGGCATGTCCTTGGAGAATGAGAGGGCAGAAGGAAATCCACAGGTGACCTCCCACGAAGGGACCGAGCATCTCTGGGCCATGTGGGAGCACTCACAGCGCAGAAATGAGCCTCTGTCAGTATATTTGTTACCCGGGCCTCCCCGCTCAGGGTCCTCTGTTTCTAACTGGCAGTTAAGGAGAAGTGCAACGCCAGAGTGTAGGCATCAACACTGCCTACGTTTCCCCCTACAGCTCCACTGACCAAACAGTTACTGAACAGACTGTGACAAAAGGTGCTTAGATCAGAATTATGGGGCATTTCTGCTTGTTCTCATGAATACTTCAGTGAAAAGTTGAGGGTCTTAACAACAGACACTAGACGGGACACTTAAAACCATGATGGTTTTAAGATCTTCAAAGACACTTTAATTGACATTCCACTTCAGTTCCAGTTCAGTTGCTCAGTCGTGTCTGACTTTTTGCGACCCCATGAATCACAACACGCCAGTCCTCCCTGTCCATCACCAACTCCAGGAGTTCACCCAAACTCACATCGGTGATGCCATCCAGCCATCTCATCTTCTATCAACCCCTTTTCCTCCTGCCCCAATCCCTCCCAGCATCAGGAACTTTTCCAATGAGTTAACTCTTCGCATGAGGAAGCCAAAGTATTGGAGTTTCAACTTCAGCATCAGTCCTTCCAAAGAACACCCAGGACTGATCTCCTTCAGGATGGACTGGTTGGATCTCCTTGCAGTCCAAGGGACTCTCAAGAGTCTTCTCCAACACCACAGTTCAAAAGCATCAATTCTTTGGCACTCAGCTTTCTTCACAGTCCAACTCTCAGATCCATATATGACTACTGGAAAAACCATAGCCTTGACTAGATGGACCTTTGTTGGCAAAGCAATGTCTCTGCTTTTCAATATGCTATCTAGGTTGGTCTTAAATTTCTTTCCAAGGAGTAAGCATCTTCTAATTTCATGGCTGCAATCACTATCTGCAGTGATTTTGGAGCCCCCCAAAATAAAGTCTGACACTGTTTCCACTGTTTTCCTGTCTATTTCCCATGAAGTGATGGGACCAGATGCCATGATCTTCGTTTTCTGAATGTTGAGCTTTAAGTCAACCTTTCCAACTCTCTTCTTTCACTTTGATCAGGAGAGGCTTTTTAGTTCCTCTTCACTTTCTGCCATAAGGGTGGTATCATCTGCATATCTGAGGTTAATGATATTTCTTCCGGCAATCTTGATTCCAGCTTGTGCTTCCTCCAGCCCAGCATTTCTCATGATGTATTCTGCATATAAGTTGAATAAGTAGGGTGACAATATACAGCCTTGATGTACTCCTTTTCCTATTTGGAACCAGGCTGTTGTTCCATGTCCAGTTTTCTAACTGTTGTTTCCTGACCTGCATGTAGGTTTCTCAAGAGGCAGGTCAGGTGGTCTGGTATTCCCATCTCTTGAAGAATTTTCCACAGTTTATTGTGAGCCACATAGTCAAGAAAATAGAAATATATGTTATCTGGAACTCTCTTGCTTTTTCCATGATCCAGCAGATGTTAGCAATTTGATATCTGGTTGCTCTGCCTTTTTTAAAACCAGCTTGAACATCTGGAAGTTCACAGTTCACGTATTGCTGAAGCCTGGCTTGGAGAGTTTTGAGCATTACTTTGCTAGTGTGAGATGAGTACAATTGTGCGGTAGTTTGAGCATTCTTTGGCATTGCCTTTCTTTGGGATTGGAATGAAAACTGACCTTTTCCAGTCCTGTGGCCACTGCTGAGTTTTCCAAATTTGCTGGCACACTGAGTGCAGCACTTTAACAGCATCATCTTTCAGGATTTGAAATAGCTCAACTGGAATTCCATCACCTCCACTAGCTTTGTTCGTAGTGATGCTTTCTAAGGCCCACTTGATTTCACATTCCAGGATGTCGGGCTCTAGGTGAGTGATGACACCATCATGGTTATCTGGGTCATGAAGCTCTTTCTGTACAAAAAAGAACTGTATATTCTTGTCATCTCTTCTTAATATCTTCTGCTTCTGTTAGGTCCATATCATTTCTGTCCTTTATCGAGCCCATCTTTGCATGAAATGTTCCCTTGGTTTGTCTACCAGTTGACATTCTAAAGCTAATTAAAATGTCTACACACAGAATCACTTGAAATTTATTTTTATATGTTTCTTTTTATTTCAGTTTTCAATAGTGGGCAGGTGAACATAAAACCTTTGTTTTCAAGAGGGAAATCACAAACTCAAAAATGAAGTTGATTAGGTGTTTTTCTCAAATAACTCTATACTCAATGTCATAAAAGAGTTAGGCTGTTACATTTGATGAATGCAGAAATTAATTAAAAAATTTAAGCTATATAGTATCTCGAAGTGGAAGACTCACTTTGAAAACCTTGAAGTATTTAAGAAATTCGCAGGTTTGGAAAAAAACATACCAGAAATACAGCAAGTACAAAATGACTAAAGTTTTTTACACTGTCCAAACCTGTCATCAGCCTTAGGGTAGGGAGAGAGTCATGCTGCTTTTCCAGACTCTAGGATGGTAGCAATTGTGTTGAACACTGAGAAAATACATGGCAATTTCAAACCCTGGATGACAGTTTAAAGAAGCTGCATATTTAACCCCAGAAATCAAGACCTGCGAGAACAAAGTACCCCTCATTTTTCACAAGGTGACAATGCCACAAATATTTGATGGAAATTTGTCTTCCAAGACTATCTGTTAGACATTTGTATAGGACTTACTTGAATGAGAAGATGAACGTATACAATGATAGAGGAATTTAGTTTGTGATCATCTGAAACAAATAATTTTAAGATGAGCTGAATATTTCTTTCTTCCAATGAGGCTCAAAAATCAAAGACAAAAAATAAAAAACATTTAAACACAGTAAGATAGGTGAATAAATTAAAAAATAGCACTAATAATTTCATTTTATTTTTTGTTAGTCTGCTGGTATCTATTCTGAGTATAATTACTATTTGAAATGCATATATATTGAATATATATAGAATGCAATATATATTTAAATATCTATGTATGGCATATTTACAACTGAGGCTGTACACAAGAGAGGCCTCTCCTTAGTTTATTTGGCCATACTGGTTTCAAGACTACACAGGGGACTACGCACGTACGTCTTTTTCGATTAAACTCTTAGCTACCTGCTTACATTTTGTGCTGTATTGCCTTTAGCTGTTTTTTTCTTCCTGTTCTTAATTCTCATTCTGTGCTTTTATAGAATAATTTTTTTCTTCCATTCACCCCACCCCCACGCCCAACAAGCTGTTTTATGCTCCGAAAGTGAAAATTGTTCAGTCATGTCTGACTCTTTGCAACCCCCCGGACTATAATTCCATGGAATTCTCCAGGCCAGAATACTGAAGCAGGTAGCCTTTCCCTTCTCCAGGGGATCTTCCCAACCCAGGGATCAAACCCAGGTCTTCCTCACTGCAGGCAGATTCTTCACCAGCTGAGTCACCAGGGAAGTCCGTTTTCTGTTCTGCAGTTAGAAAAATGAGGATGAGGGACTTCCTTGGCGGTCCAGTGATTAAGACTTCACCTTCCAATGGATGGAGTGTAGGTTTGATCCCTGGTTGGGGAACTAAGATCTGACATAGTGAGTGGAGCAGACAGAAAATAAAATAATAATAATAATAAAATAAATAAAGATGAGGGTGTGTGTGGGTGCATGTGTTTTGGGGAGGGATCGCTGACAGCTGCGTAAGGGGAGAGTAAGAATTTGTGTCCGCTGTGTGTGAGATTGTGTGCTTTTCTGCATGAAAGCACACTCATGGGCACATCCACATATAACCCCCCTCGCAATATTTGCTCACTGATTATCAGTGGAAACAGCTGGAAGCAGAGAGAAACCGACCGAATATAATCAAGGAGTCAGAGGTCACTGCACTGAGGAAGCTACGATCTGATTTTCAGGCAGGGACCTTAGCATGGGATGGAAGGAATGATTTGGAGAAATGCAAAAGACTGAATTAATGACAGACTTGCAAACCGGTCAGATTTGGGGAGGACCACGAGCAGTGCATTATAGGTTGGTGTAGAAGTTTTTGGAGTTGCAGGAAAAGCTTGGTTTCCATATGGGGAGGGGTGGGCGGGGTGGGTGGTGATGTGTCCATGAGAACACCTGGGCATGTGTCTGCTGGACACTGAGATTTACACTTCTAACAGTCGGAGAGCAGGGCAAGCGAGAAGGGAAGGCTGTGACGTCACTGGACTACCTGGGTGCATGAGAGCTGACTTCCTGGAACTGAACAGCACACTCGAAGTGAAAGAGTTAGCAGAGAACTGTGTACTCAGGATAACAACAGCCATCCCTATGGACTAAGCGGCCCACTGCAACCCACATACTGTGGTAGGTATTTATGTGCGTCAGTTTCCATTCTTATAAGCTGCTGAGAGACATCGCTCATTTTTTCAGGTGAGGAAGCTGAGTCTCTGGGAGAGTTAGCCAATGGTCCGAGCTTTTCCTGGGCCATACTCTTGTGTCTGGACCATTCTATCTTCTCACATGGGACGGTAAGGTGGAAGAGGACTGCTTGCAGATGGAACCTACATTCTCCTGGGCTCAGTCAGTTCTTGGAATTATCTGCCAGTTCATGGGAAGGTTCATTAAGAAGACAGATATTTAAGGTCTTCTAAGGGGATCAAACCAATCCATCCTAGTGGAAATCAGTTCTGAATATTCACTGGAAGGATTGATGCTGAAGCTGAAGCTCCAATATTCTGGCCACCTGATGTAAAGGGCCAACTCATTGGAAAAGACCCTGATGCTGGGTAAGATTGAAGGCAGGACGAGAAGGGGACGACAGAGGATGAGATGGCTGGATGGCATCACCGACTTGATGGACATGAGTTTCAGTAAGCTCTGGGAGTTGGTGATGGACAGGGAAGCCTGGCTTACTGCGGTCCTTGGGGTCCTGAAGAGTTGGACACAATTGAGTGACTGAACTGAACAGAAGGGGTCTTCCCTGGTGATCCAATAGTTAAGACTCTGGGCTTCCACTGCCAGGGGCACAGGTTTGATCCCTGGCTGGGGATCAGTAAGCTCTGGGAGTTGGTGATGGACAGGGAAGCCTGGCTTACTGCGGTCCTTGGGGTCCTGAAGAGTTGGACACAATTGAGTGACTGAACTGAACAGAAGGGGTCTTCCCTGGTGATCCAATAGTTAAGACTCTGGGCTTCCACTGCCAGGGGCACAGGTTTGATCCCTGGCTGGGGAACTAAAATCCTGCATGCCGAGTGGCAAGGCCAAAAATAGAAAAAAGCAAAGCATCTAGGATGTCTCTTTCTCTCTCTAAATACACATATTATACAATCTACCCCTCCTCCGATCTTCACCTTCAATGGAAATCTCCTCAAAAAGCATTAAAACATCATAGTAACAATTTTGCCGCAATTTGACCTACTTATGGTAAAAGCCTATCATCTCTGTTCTTTATAGAAGGAGGCACATGAGGGGGTGTTACCGGAAAGAAACTGGGCTGGGGCAGGCTAGGTCTCAGGCATACTTTCATTTTCTTGTCACTGACTTTCTTCAAGATAACAGATCACTGGGGGTGTGTTGCAAGAAGACTCACAATGGTTCAGCCACATCTGTCAAACTGTCAGGAGGTGAAAACTCCCACCTGAGAGGTGGGAGAAAAATGGCTAGTCACAGCAGCCGCCTAGGAACGAGGTTCCAATTTAGCTGCATTCTATTTATCATGCATTAGGGTTACCTCGTCAGGGTGGCCGTCGCTGATGCTAAAATTGAGTTTAAACAGCTAAGTGACTGCTTGATATGCAGAGAGTCCATTATAACTTTTCACTTTTCTGAGACTCACTCTGAAAGACACACTTAAAGAAAATTTCTAAATGGTTTTGGCCACACCACATAGAAGAATTACGTTATTGCCTCAATGCACGTAGGCATGCTAAGTCACTTCTGTTGTGTCCGACTCTTTGTGACCCTATGGGCTGTAGGCTTCCAGGCTCTTCTGTCCATGGGATTTTCTAGGCAAGAATACTAGAGTCAGGTGCCATGCCCTTCTCCAGGGGATCTTCCGACCTAGGGATCGAACTCACGTCTACCGCCGAGCCACCTGGGAAGCCGCAGAAAAG
The DNA here is from genome assembly GCA_006410675.1 of Oreotragus oreotragus. Classification (NCBI taxonomy): domain Eukaryota; kingdom Metazoa; phylum Chordata; class Mammalia; order Artiodactyla; family Bovidae; genus Oreotragus; species Oreotragus oreotragus. The sequence goes on along the minus strand of SJYX01002335.1, from coordinate 221,064 downwards.
CCCTGTACTTTGCTTAAATGAACCTGCTGCTTGTATTCAATTCCCATGACCTCCTACATGTGGCTAATCTCCCTGTTTGGATAAAATTCCTCCCAGCTTCTGACTCCCCTTTGGATGTTTTCTGGTGAGTCTCTACTGTTTTTTTTTTTTTTAAGATTTATTATTCATTTGACTGCACCGGGTCTAAGTTGTTGCATGTGGGATCTAGCTCCCTGACCAGGGATTGAACCTGGGGCCCCCTGCATTGGAAGCACAGAGTTTCAGTCACTGGAACCCCTGGGAAGTCCCCAGGTGAGTCTTTGAAACCCTTAAACAGGAGGTTACCAAACTCAGTCATAATCTGCCATATTGGGGCAATAAGCATGGAAAAAAAAAAAAAAGGAAGCTAGTCTTTGCGGTGAGAAAATAGAGATAAATGCACTAACAGAAACAAAGATGAGAAATTGTGTAAGCGTAGTCCCCCGGCAGGCCTGGCTATACTCACAGTAAATGCTCCCCAAGACCATATGGTCTGATTCTTGCAACCAAACAATTCTTGACTAGAACATACATACTCACTGAATATTTCACCAGCCAAGGAGGACGTATTATCCCCCATGTACAGAAATACGCTCAAGGTTATATGCTAAGTAGCATAGTTGAAATATCTCCACCTTCAAAACCTATTCTCTAAGAGGCTACAACGGGGTGGTTTGTTCGCCCTCAGGAAAGGTGCTGTCCTGAGTATTACATCATAGGAAAGATGCTGTCTTGGGTATTACGCCACAGAACAAAGTAAGGACGTCTGCAGCTGGGAGGCAGGCTGAGAGGTTATGTGAGTGCTCCTGTGCTGGAGACCGTCGCAGCACAAACAGAAACAGATTCGCAAATATTTTCTCTCATCATCTGAGGGCTACTTTTACTTTTCTGTTAGTGTCATGAGTTTTACAGTTTTATTCTTCCATTTAGATCTGTGATCCACTCTGAATTAATTTTTGTGTATCAGACAGGGGTCCAAATTCATTCCTCCGCATGTGGATATTCAGTTGTCCTAGTACTATTAGTTGAAAAAACTGTTTTCCCCTATTGAATAGTTTTGGTACCCTGTCAAAAATCAACTGACGTATATATGGTTACACAACTCTTTGAATGTACTAAAGGTCACTGAGTCATGCATTTTAAATTGGTGAATTTTATAACTATCCGAATCATATCTCAATTAAAAAAAAAGGTCAGTTGTAAAAATAATTTCTATTCAACATTAATAAAAACTAAAAGAGAAAAAAAATAAAAAAGGAAAGGAAATCAGGAATAGGGCTTGGCTTATTCACATTCCTCATCACTTCCAGCCATCTTGTTCCCATAACCAGGACCTAAGGCAGGAAAAGGGATGACTCCAGGCAACGAGCCTCTCAGCAGAGCACAGGGAAGTGGGGAAAGGCAGACAGGAGGACATTCCAGGCAGGATGGAGTGGGGGTGGGGCAGTGAGTGAGCAGGTGGTTCAGATGAAAAATTTCCTGTTTCCTAGTTTTAGACGACGTCCAGTTCAGTTCACCTCAGTCGCTCAGTCGTGTCTGACTCTTTGCGACCCCATGAACTGCAGCAGGCCAGGCCTCCCTGTCCATCACCATCTCCCGGAGTTCACTCAGACTCACGTCCATCTAGTCAGTGATGCCATCCAGCCATCTCATCCTTGGTCGTCCCCTTCTCCTCCCACCCCCAATCCCTCCCAGCATCAGAGTCTTTTCCAATGAGTCAACCCTTCGCATGAGGTGGCCAAAGTACTGGAGTTTCAGCTTGAGCATCATTCTTTCCAAAGAAATCCCAGGGTTGATCTCCTTCAGAATGGACTGGTTGGATCTCCTTGCAGTCCAAGGGACTCTCAAGAGTCTTCTCCAACACCACAGTTCAAAAGCATCGATTCTTCGGCGCTCAGCTTTCTTCACAGTCCAACTCTCACATCCATACATGACCCCAGGAAAAACCATAGCCTTCTTTAGTAAAAGCCGAGTGAGTATTGCACGACCATTGTACCTTCAATACTTATTCTTGACTTATTTTTCTTTCTCTTTAATAAGTGAATTAAGAATTCATTCATTTTTCACCCGGAAGTAGAAGTGTGCTCTTTCTCTTTAATCACAGTCTCGTCATACAAACAGGGGACCCCCAGGCCATCACGCTTTTCATTCGTATTCTTTCAAATCGGCTCCTCCTGGACCAAACATGGGGCCTGATCAGGACCCCATGTGGGATGCTGAGCTGAAGGGAGCCTCATCCCGAAGTGTCTGCCTTCAATCTGCGTTGTCTCACACCACATGTATCATCACTCATACAATTTACCAGGCGTGCTGCAACACACACTCAGGGCTGTCTCCGGCTCCCTGATGCCACACCCACGCCTGGCTGGTCTGAGGTCCGTCCCCTCCTGCACCGACCTTGGTGCTCAGGGCCGTAACCCCCACCACACCTCCTTGCCCGCTAACTCTTGCCAGCTCAAGTCTTGCAGTGCAGAGGCTGGGCCTCCCGATTCCAGACGGCAGCCTTGAGGCATCCATTAACACACACTGACTAGACCTTTAAAGCCTGTGTCCCTGGGGCACAGAAGACGCTGATTTGGCTCTCCTAGCAGGCCGACTGTTTATTCCTGTTACAAATTAGTGTTTTCCTCGGCACCTTTTTCTCAGCGGGAGAGAGCATGGGACAGGGAACCAGAAGGTCAGGCACAAGACCGGCGCCTCCATGTTGGCTGAGGTCAGGCGACTCAGGCGCCAATCTGGGCCCCCACCTCCTCCTCTGTGGAGGCCAGCAGGCGATGCCAGTCTTTCCACAGCACAGGGCTGTACTGGCCTCACCATGAGTCGTTCCCTGCCCCATTCCCTTGGTCTTGGTTCAAATACTGCGACATCCGTTGAGTCCAAGGAGCAAGGACTGCAAATGACCTAGGCCCACAGCACGCCCTGCTACTTCTTAGAACACCCATCATTCCTGGGATTGCTAGTTCAGTGCTGTGCCTTCCCAGGTGGCGCTAGTGGCAAAGACTCTGTCAACACAGGAGACTGAAGAGATGCGAGTTCGATGCCCGGGTCCGGAAGACGCCTTGGAGAAAGGCATGGCTACCCATTTTAGTATTCTTGCCTGGAAAATTCCATGGACAGAGATGTCTGGCAGGCTAGAGTCCATGGGGCCCCAAAGAGTGGGACATCACTGAGCATAATTCAATGCTGGTTTTTCTCCTCACTCCCTGCAGGACCAGGTAAGCTCCATGAAGAGAGGAGCCGTGCTTGTCTTGTTCAGGACCGTCTTTGTGTCAGTAAATATCAGCTGGTGGATTAATGAATCTTGTAAGTGAAAGTACTCTTTAGGCAAGAAGCTGCCGTTACTACAGTGGTTGTTATTATTGTTATTACCGTAGTAATAGCAGTAGTAGAGGTAGTTATGGTGGTTTAGAAGCTAAGCTGTGGCAACTCTTGAGACCCCATGGACTGTAGCCCCCCAGGCTCCTCTGTCGATGAGATTCTCCAGGCAAGAATACCAAAGTGGGTTGCCATTTCCTTCTCCAGGGCATCTTCCCGACCCAGGGATTGAACCCAGGTCTCCTGCACTGTGGAGATTCTTTACCAAGTGAGCTACAGGGGAATATAAACTGAATTATTTGCAGCATTGTCACCATCAAATATACGACAGAAAGAGAAGCGCAGGATGGTATTTAATAGTATCGATATTCTTCATAAACTCTTCCTCTTTTTCTGATCCATCCTTTTAATGGATAGAAACAAATAAATTTATGATTAAACTGCCATATAAGTAAAGCCTACAGTAATGGTTCAGAGGACAGTATTTTGCTTCTTCATTGTCAATCCTTGAAATGTACCAGACCCCACCTGGAGAAAGGCCCAGAGGAAAGACAGAAGGTATGTTCTCATCCTGGAGCAGGTAATAAACCCTTCCCCATATTATGGGTGAAAGCATGTTAGTCGCTCAGTCGTGTCCAACTCTTTGTGACCCCGTGGACTGTAGCCTGCCAGGCTCTTCTGTCGTGGAATTCTCCAAGCAAGAATACTGCAGTGGGTTGCCATGCCCCTCTCCAGGGGATCTCTCCAAGCCACCCTTCTTACATCACATTGCTTAGAAAGCTTCGAGACAAAGGACAGCAGGCTATGTTACACACAGTTCCTTCCCAGGAACACGGCGAGGCACCCACTTAAGCGAAAGTATGATCTTGACTGTCCTTCCCTCCAAATAACTCAGGCCTCTGGAGAAGCAAAGTTTTATACGATTCAGTGTGACAACAAAATCCCTCATTGATTCAGTACCACTGGTCTATTACCTGTGTGCATCCATTCACCGGAAAATTACCAAGTCCCTAGTGTATATCTAAAGAGATGCTAGGTCCTGGGGGTACAGGACGGAGCAAAATACTGCCCACAAACTTGGGCAGATTTAGAGCTTGGAGCGCTATGGGTTTCCCTCTATAAAATAAGTCAAAGACTTTTGTGGGGTGAGTTTTAGAAATGGCATTGTTCCGCACCTGGAGGCAGGCTGGGGCACGTCCCTGGGGCTTGTTGACGTCCACGGCTACCAGCTGCCACCCTCCAGCAGCGTCTTCGTGAAACATCTTCAAGACAAAGAGGGAGATGAGTCAGAAACACTTCCAAGGGAACATCAAGAACTCTAACTTTGACTCCAGCTTTTTACATTTTTATGTTATCAAAGATTTGTCTTCTTATACTTTTATATTTGCAGCATGAGTCACTCCAGTGATGTTCATTTTAACACTGCAAACTTGAGTGCATAATAATGATAATAGCTTGCATTAATCGAGCACTTGCTATGTATCCGGTCCTTTCTGCCTTGAATATGCTCTGCATAGAATTACTCAAATATTCTTCTCCGTAAGACTTTACAGTAGGTATCTTATTCCCATTATGTTAGTAGATCTCAGAGAAAATGATAATTAGAATACCAAAGCATGACAGGCTTTGACAAAAAATGGCAAATTTTTATCTTTATTTAATGGACAGTTCTCACTGAACCAAAAGAAAAACATTCTCAGGATAAATAAGAAATGTGCATGTAGCCTAGAGGAAGAGGGGAGGGCTGTTTTAATGGGAGGAGAACAACAAAGCACTTAAAAGTCTTTGTGAAATCAGCTTACATAGGCCACAATTAAGCTGCTCAGCAAAAACTTTATGTACACATTTATGAAGGGAAGAAGTAGTTTTTTTTTTTTATCTTAAAAGACATACATGATAAAATTCAGGACTGTACAGGATACTAAAATTTGACAGTCATTGAACTGGACAGCCAACTTGCTGGATGTGTAGGTTACCTAACTTACACTGCAATACCTCAAAATTTAGTTATCTATCAATAATGTACTAAGCTGGAAGGAATTTACCACTTATAAGTATTTTCCCACTAATATATATTTTCTTTTCAATTTCTTAGGTGTGCATGTGTGAGTGTGGTGGAATAGGGTGGAATTGTGGCTCTTTATTTTTTAAGAAAAGTCACAACTACAAGCATTCACTGTTTTATTCCTGTCTGAGTTCACTATTTCACACACGTAAACATTTTCTTTGCCATATTTATGCCTTCCTGTTACTCTGACCCTGTGATCATTAGGGTAATTATTGATGGAAATATGAGATGATGCCAAGATCCCATCACCTAGGATTTATAACTTCAAACCCCTGGTAACAGAGGTGGTAGATCATTTTTTTTTTTTTCCCGTAAGGCATGCAGGATTGTAGATCTCCCACCAGGGATCAAACCCAGGCCCCTTGCAGTGGAGGCACTGAGTCTTAGCCACTGACCTGCCGTGAAAGTCCTCATATTTGTGTTTTAAAAATGACAAAGTGCAGGTGAACCTTTACACAAAGGTTCTCTGATTCAAGGTCCCAATTACAAATGATTTTTTTCAGCTGTCCATTTACAGGATTTTGATTCCCTTTAGAATGAATCTTAAAAGGTATGCTTAGTGACAGAATCAAGCACAGGCATCACAAATAGGCTCATTCTCAGAACACATACATGGGGTGACAATCAAACATGTATAAGAGCCTTTTAAAATACCTGTCAAATGTCTGGAAGTCTCCTTTGAAGGAGAAAAGACAAAAGCTATCCTGCCAGTCATTAGGTGGGAACTCTCTGTATAAGCATTCTCTTTTCTTATCAGGGGGCAAAAAATCCCTGGGGCACACATTTGCTTTCATCAGCAGCAGACTAATTTTCTGTGTTAAATTATTTTTTTTTCCAGTCAACCAAAATCAAATGAATCAATTTAATTTTTAGTGAAAGTGTTCTCTCAAGGTCACTTCTTTGTATGACATAAAGTGAAGAAAATGCAAATATGGTCAATTTCTCATTGGTTCTCTGAATACACAACATCTAGCTTGGTTAATGGAGAAGGAAATGGCAACCCACTCCAGTGTTCTTGCCTGGAGAATCCCAGGGATAGGGAGCCTGGTGGGCTGC
>SJYX01002335.1:152432-192448 GCA_006410675.1 Oreotragus oreotragus | reverse complement strand
GCCAAAGCCTTTGACAATAAACTGTGGAAAATTCTTCAAGAGATGGGAATACCAAACCACCTGACCTGCCTCTTGAGAAACCTATATGCAGGTCAGGAAGCAACAGTTAGAACTGGACATGGAACAACAGACTGGTTCCAAATAGGAAAAGGAGTACATCAAGGCTGTATATTGTCACCCTGCTTATTTAACTTATATGCAGAGTACATCCTGAGAAACGCTGGGCTGGAAGAAGCACCAGCTGGAATCAAGATTGCAGGGAGAAATATCAATAACCTCAGATATGCAGATAACACCACCCTTATGGCAGAAAGTGAAGAGGAACTAAAAAGCCTCTTGATGAAAGTGAAAGAGGAAAGTGAAAAAGTTGGCTTAAAGCTCAACATTCAGAAAACTCAGATCATGGCATCTGGTCCCATCACTTCATGGGATATAGATGGGGAAACAGTGGAAACAGTGTCAGACTTTATTTTGGGGGGCTCCAAAATTACTGCAAATGGTGTTGGCAGCCATGAAATTAAAAGACGCTTACTCCTTGGAAGAAAAGCTATGACCAACCTAGATAGCATATTGAAAAGCAGAGACATTACTTTGCCAACAAAGGTCCATCTAGTCAAGGCTATGGTTTTTCCAGTGGTCATGTATGGATGTGAGTGTTGAACTGTGAAGAAAGCTGAGTACCAAAGAACTGATGCTTTTGAACTGTGGTGTTGGAAAAGACTCTTGAGAGTTCCTTGGACTGAAAGGAGATCCAACCAGTCCATCCTAAAGGAGATCAGTTCTGAGTGTTCTTTGGAAGGACTAATGCTAAAGCTGAAACTCCAGTTTGTCCACCTAATGCAAAGAGTTGACTCATTGGAAAAGACTCTGATGCTGGGAGGGATTGGGGGCAGGAGGAGAAGGGGACGACAGAGGATGAGATGGCTGGATGGCATCACGGACTCGATGGACGTGAGTCTGAGTGAACTCTTGGAGATGGTGATGGACAGGGAGGCCTGCCGTGCTGTGATTCATGGGGTCGCAAAGAGTCAGACACGACTAAGCGACTGAACTGAACTGAAGTTCTTCACATGTTAAAGCAGAAACCAGAAGCCATTAAGTAACTTCTTTTTGGTTTAAGGTATGGATCAGAAATAGCATGGACAAATCAGCATGTCTGGTTAAAATGAGAATTCTAAATTAACGTGCAAAGGCATGATTCTCTGTTCACACGGAGCCTGTTAGTCACTCAGTCATGTCCAATTCTTTGTGACCCCATGGACTGCAGCCTGCCAGGGTTCTCTGTCCATAGGATTTTCCAGCAAGAATACTAGACTGGGTTGCTATTTTCTTCTCCAGGGGATCTTCCTGACCCGGGGATCAAACCGAGGTTTGACACTTTACCATCTGAGCCACCGGGAAAATCCCAAGCGAAAGCGTTTGTGTCTCAGTCATCTCCAAGCCCACCAGGCTCCCCTGTGCATGGAATTCTCCAGGCAGCAATACTGGAGTGGACAGCCATTCCTTTCTCCTGCAGATCTTCCTAATCTAGAGATCGAACCCAGGTCTCCTGCATGGCAGGCGGATTCTTCACTGTCTCAGCCACGAGGAAAGCCCACATATAGCCTGTTTGGTCACAATTTGGCCTCTGCACTAGTAACAGCGTAGGGGTGAAAGGATGGCCCCACGCCATGGCAGAGTATTTCTGCGCCATCTGTGTGTCTCCACTGTTAACACCTTTCTCTCCATACACCGTAATTGCTGCCTGTTCTTCTGCTTGATTTTAACAACACACTCTAAGGCACCACTCAGCACAGACCACAGAGTGACAACAGGACAGTGGAGAAGGAGGAAAGAAAAAAAATCAAAACAGTTCTTCATGGGATATGGTCCCAGTATCCATTATATAACAGCACAACAAACTTAACCCAAGCCAAGGAGCTCTGGGCAGCTGTGATCCAGGCGGCTCACGCCTGGAATGAAGTGGCTCTCCATGCTAGCCAGACTGCCACACGGGCCAGAGTTCCTTTGGCCAGAGAGCTGACCTTTCGAGCAAGTACTGGACTCATTGACATTAAGAGCAATCAGGCATTTGCAATGTGGCAGATGGCGTGATGCTCACTTTTTCACCCCTGGTCAGGAGAACGACAAGAAATTCAGTCCTGGAAATACCACCTAGCCTCCAGTGTACACAGAAATATGTCTGGAATATGGAGTGATTATTCAGAGCTTTACTAATCTTTTATTTAATTATTATTCAGCAGGTATATACTCCTACTCATTCTTCTTCATCAATAACAAAAAAGATTATAATTACTTGATAATATAGTTATTATTGAAAGTGAAAGTGAAAAAGTGAAAGTGTTATTTGCTGAGTTGTGTCTGACTCTTTGAGACCCCATGGACTGTAGCCCGCCAGGCTCCTCTGTCCATGGAATTCTCCAGGCNGATTATAATTACTTGATAATATAGTTATTATTGAAAGTGAAAGTGAAAAAGTGAAAGTGTTATTTGCTGAGTTGTGTCTGACTCTTTGAGACCCCATGGACTGTAGCCCGCCAGGCTCCTCTGTCCATGGAATTCTCCAGGCAAGAATACTGGGTGGGTTGCCGTGTCCTTCTCCAAGGAACGTTCCCAACCCAAGTATCAAACCCGGGTCTCCTGCACTGCAGGCAGATTCTTTACTGTCTGAGCCAACAGAGAGGCCCCATATTTATTATATTTATTATTATATTTATATAATTTAATTTATAATATAATAATTGTCATTAGCTGATGTACCTCAAAAATTATACTCTTGACAGAGGGTTTCATGAACCTCCGAAGCAGGTTCACTCAACAACTCTGCAGATTAGGAATCAGAAGATAGGGCAGGAGTTGCCTCTTTTTGAGAGATGAGGAAGTAGAACTGAATGTTTTACTCAAATCTCTTATTTGATTGACACCACCACTCTTTGACAATGGTGCTAACTTAGGAATCGGGAATAAGTACCCCCTATATTAGCTGCATTTTATAATTTTCTTCAACTTGAATAAACCTGCTATTACTTTGACAGACTTATGTCACATTGCCAGCAGTAACTGCTGATGCTTAAAGGGGGCACTGTCCACATAGCTACTTGAGTAAAAAGGCTCTTTCCTTTGGCCCATTTAAGTTTCCCAGCCTTGTAGTTCTTCTGTTTTGACCTCAGAGTCTTGGATCTCTCTCCTTTTAAAACGAGACAACAGGAGACCATCAAGAGCCTGACCTTATTTGCATGAGAAATTCTCAATCTCTTGCTTCCTTTCCCCCAAAAGCTTAATTTTAATTCCTTAATTTTAAGGAATTAAAGCTTAATTCCTGCACGAATAGGACTGACACACCATTATGTATCTTATTCTATCGGCAGGTGGAGCAGTTCAACATGTTTGTCCAAATTTTCAAGCGTACAGTTTCTTTCTTCTCCTCCCCCCAGAGACGCTAAGCACCACGAGAACAGCCCAGCCTACGAACATAAAGAAAAGTTCATCGGGAAAAACTCAGAGAAGAGGCTGAAGGTACAGTGAACGAAACAAAGCAGAGAGCAGGTCAGGGAGAGGGTCTGGTGGAAGTTTTCAGAGAGAAAACGCGTGTCAAAGGAAGGAAGGAGGCCTCAGACAACGAGCCGAGAAGCTGACTCTGAAAGCTGGCCAGGCGGCTCCACTGCCTTCTTGGAGGAGCTCCAGACCTGGACTGTCTGTCTTGATTTCGAAGAAGAGATGGTGGCTGGGGCCAGCTGGTCACCCACAGCAGCTGCCAGGGCTCCTGGTGCAGGGAGAGCAGGCCAGCTTTGCCTGCGAAGGACGCTCCATAGCCCTCACTGGCAGTCAGAGATACTGGCTGCCCTTTGCCAGCTCCCTCTCCACGGCATCACTCTACTTCCTTCCGAGCCCACCCCCACCCCTTTCCTTCTGCTGCCTCCTTCTCCCATTCGCATCCTCGGAAAGGCAAACAGATTCACAGTTTTATTCTCAACCGACAGCATTGGGCGCTCACAGATCCTAATAACACTCTGCTCACTGAAGCAGCCGCCCTAGTGTTTTAAGCCCAGAGGAAGAAAGGGCTTCCCAGGTAGCCGTAGTAGTAAAGAATCCACCTGTCGGTGCAGGACATGCTGGAGACTCGGGTTCGATCCCTGGGTGGGGAAGATCTCCTGGAGGAGGAAGCGGCAATCTGTTCAAGTATTCTTGCCCGGGAAATTCCAGGGAATGGCAACCCACTGCAGTGTTCTTGAATGGAATATCCGATAGACAGGCGAGCCTGGTGGGCTGCAGTCCATAGGGGTCACAGAGTTGGCCATGACTTAGCAACCAACCAACAACTGGCCGCTTAGCTCCCACTTCGTCTTGTGGACAAAAGCCTAGACCTAAGGATAGTCAGGCCTGGGCAGAGTGATGGCAGCCTGGACTGTATTGGGGCAGCTCCCGCCAAGGGCAGCTGCAGCCTCCGGGACACAGAGCGAGAGGAGCAACGAGACGGGCCCCCTGGAGCTGCCAGAGATCACACAGGTGGAGAGAACCACCCGGGGACCTGCAGGGCCCTTTTTAGAGGCTTTGGTTCTCTACCGACACCCTGGCAGGTTCATCCTTCTCACCCTCATTTCCTAAATGAGGAGCCAGTGGCAGCGAGGCTGCGACGCTTGCCTGAGGTCGCCCAGCAGTGACTGTCTGGAGCTGTGTTCCCAGGCATCCATGCCTGCCTCCAGAAACTGTTCTTTCCACTCAGCCATGCACGTCTGAACTTTCTGAAATTTTTTTCTTGGCGTGGTTTGGAGGAATTTGAACAAATTCCTGTCTGGTGTACTTTGTGAAAGCAAAATTCTGCTTTTAAAATTCAACAGACTAGCCCCAAGGAAAGCGAGGGGAGAGGCGGGGAAAATTCCTCCAGTGTTTTTGAATTTTCAAAGGTTCTTCTGTGTTTCTGTTCCCGGTGGGGAAAGGACAAGGATGGGCCTCCTCGCCACGCCCTCGGTACTCCTCAGGTTATTGTCTCCCATGACTAGATGGAGATAGTTTCAACTCCAGAGTATAAAACCTTAAAATGTAGCAAAACTGTACTTACTTTCACTGATGGGGAGAATCTATGATGAAAATTAGAACCACCTAAAATTCAAAAGTGACTCTAGTTTTGGTGTGTACCTTCTGGTCATTCAGTGATATGATCTGAAATTCTATGACTTTGTTCCATAATACAAATATAACCATTTGAGAATTTTTATATAAAATACATTTGTTTTGACTTTAATATAGGTGGGGATTCCCAGGTGGCTCAGTGGTAAAGAATCCTCCTACCAACGCAGGAGACGCAAGAGACGAGGGTTCGATCCCTGAGTTGAGACGACCCCTGAAGTAAGAAATGGCAATCCACTCCAGTATTCTTGCCTGGAGAATTCCATGGACAAGGGAGCCTGGTGGGCTATAGTCCATGGGTCACAAAGAGCTGGACATGACTGAGCAACTGAACAGACACACACGTAAATGGCTAGTTTTTAGAAGACAGCTATAATTGGCTGGCATTTTGTGCTTTGCTTATCGATACCGTGCAGGGCCCTGTGGGGCTCCTGGGCTCCAAGCCTTTCTTTGTCTCCCGTTTCTTTGATGATTATAGGAAACAGCCATCTTTCAGCCTCCGTGACCTTCCCTGAGCCCCAGTGGGCAGATTCAAGCAGTTGTTCATTAGGGAGGGGATGCGAGACCAGGGAGAAACAAATAGTGAAGAGCAGCCTTGGACAAAGTCCTGTTTCCCCATCAATGGATACACACAACAACATCTTTGAGCTGTTTTTCAGAGACTGAACCCTGTTCCAAGTGAGAAGTTAATGACTAATAATGGTAGGTTGCCCACAGACATGCAGACCCCAGACCAGTTGGACTTGAGGGTTGATGATGCTGACGGCTCCTTACCCCACCACCACCCCATCAGAAGAGCATCCACAAGCTGCTCATGCCCTCTTTGAACCAGTGCTATAAAACTACTCACCGTCTTCTTTGGGGAGGGAGTGTGCCTTGCTCAGTTGCTCAGTTGTGTTGGACTCTTTATAACCCCATTGTCTGTAGCCCACCGGGCTCCTCTGTCCATGGGATTTCCCAGGCAAAAATACTAGAGTGGGGTGCCATTTCCTTCTCCAGGGCAAGGCGGGGTAATAGAAACACAGTTTTTCAAGGAAGGAGCCCTCTGTGACCCCCTTTGCCTGGCAAAGTAATGAAACTATTAGGGCTGCCATATGCCTGTCCTTCAGGATGACTTCAAGGGACAGAGGTCACCCACCAGCCACACAGGAGGCTGACTGCAGGAAGAGAGAAACGCACACTTTGCTTGTACTGGCCCATTTTGGGGTCTTCTCTTATAAGCCTGTGTGTGCTATGGCTGAGTCATTTCAGTGGTGTCCAACTGTTCGCAACCCTACGGACTGAAGCCCACTAGGCTCTTCTGTCCATGGGATTTTTCAGGCAAAGAATACTGGAGTGGGTTGCCATGCCCTCCTCAAGGGTACCTGCCCAAGCCAGGGACTGAACCTGCGTCTCTTGCAGCTTCTGCATTGTAGGCAGATTGTTTACCACTGAGCCATCGCGGAAGACCTCTCTTACAAGCATACTTTATCTCGACTAGTACATTGACGAATAGTAGCTTCTGTTCCATGGGCACTGTTCTCAGAAATGGCTGGCATCCAGGGAAATGTCAGCCTGAAAAAATATACTATTAAAAATTGTCTGTAGCCCACCGGGCTCCTCTGTCCATGGGATTTCCCAGGCAAAAATACTAGAGTGGGGTGCCATTTCCTTCTCCAGGGCAAGGCGGGGTAATAGAAACACAGTTTTTCAAGGAAGGAGCCCTCTGTGACCCCCTTTGCCTGGCAAAGTAATGAAACTATTAGGGCTGCCATATGCCTGTCCTTCAGGATGACTTCAAAGGACAGAGGTCACCCACCAGCCACACAGGAGGCTGACTGCAGGAAGAGAGAAACGCACACTTTGCTTGTACTGGCCCATTTTGGGGTCTTCTCTTATAAGCCTGTGTGTGCTATGGCTGAGTCATTTCAGTGGTGTCCAACTGTTCGCAACCCTACGGACTGAAGCCCACTAGGCTCTTCTGTCCATGGGATTTTTCAGGCAAAGAATACTGGAGTGGGTTGCCATGCCCTCCTCAAGGGTACCTGCCCAAGCCAGGGACTGAACCTGCGTCTCTTGCAGCTTCTGCATTGTAGGCAGATTGTTTACCACTGAGCCATCGCGGAAGACCTCTCTTACAAGCATACTTTATCTCGACTAGTACATTGACGAATAGTAGCTTCTGTTCCATGGGCACTGTTCTCAGAAATGGCTGGCATCCAGGGAAATGTCAGCCTGAAAAAATATACTATTAAAAATTTTTTGTTTAAACATGTTAGAGTTTCATACAAATACCTGAGGCAGATTTGGTAATGCAGGAAAACAAAATATGGCAAAGTTCAAAAAGGCTCCCTATAAAACAGCTCTTTTTTCCTCACAAAAATCCCACTCTACTAACCTTGCCCTGAATTACTGGCATGCTGAACCACAGGAATTCATACTCTACACATACTCTTAGCCGAAAGAATGAGTTCAAACCATAGATCTAAAATAACAAGGTAAAATTAAGAATTTAATGTCCCATAAAGACTTAAGATTCTTGGAAATGTTCAAAGGAGATGTTTTAAACATGAGATTGTTACTTTTTAAATATAGGGTTTGGATTTCATGACTAAATCGTTATGATTTAACAATATGAATCACTGAATTATTTCTGAAGAATAAAAAAAAAAGTATAGCTCTTAAAAATAAGAGGTATACTTTATCTCATTTCAATGCTCTGAAAAACTTGCCAAAGGAGTGTTATTGCTGAAAAATGTTAACACGTAGGGAAAATCCTAAGCATAATAGACACATACTCACACACACATATTTCTAAACTCAGCCACACCCACAGAAAGTCACATACTAGAAAGGACTATCAGTCTAAAACTTGTTTTTCTAGGCAAAGAAATATGAGAAGTTTTTAGTGCTGGAACAGGAAATATTTTGGCAAACCACCAAAACTACTTTGAACTCACAACTGATGATCGTAACAATGGCCATCTCAGGGAAATATAAATCTAACCCTATAGAGTCTGGAGAAATGTAGGGTGTATTTTTCCTTAACTGTCCATCAAACCATACTCATTGGAAGCTTCAGCACATCATTTATCTATTCGCAGAGAATTCCTGAAGCAGGGTGTTTGATGATTTTGGGCAAGATTCTAGAATATGTCACATGGCTTCAGTGAAATTGATACTGTGTAAGATTCTACAAATCTGATCATTTTATTTCATAGAGAATATGCTCATCTGAGCCACTGCTGACTTTGCATTTTTGACCAAAATAAAACAAGTCTCATTGATCCATTGTAGAGTCAAGAATGCAAGTTGTCTTAATTTAATTATTGTACACTTTTCATTAGTCAATCTGGTTTTCTATTTTAAAAGAAAAAGGTAAGAGGTTCATTAGCTGCAGCATTTTCAGTCTAATTGAATCCCTTAAGCTTAACGTGTGATAAAGCTGAGTTGCTCATCTTCTTGCCCTTCCCCAAACATGCCCTTCTGGAAGTTTAATCAGTTATGACTCAAGTCAAAAACCTTGGAGTGATCTTTGTCTTTTAATACTCAGCAAATCTATTGGGAAACCCATTAACTTAGAAACACTGTGTATCTAGAATCTTCTCCCACCTCCACCACTACCACCCTGGTCCAGGGCACCACCAACTCTCTCGTGGGCTATTACACCTAGTGGGCCCCCCTCCTCTGTTGCTGCTTGTCTTCAGTCCTTCCCAAGCCAGCAAGCATGGCGCTTCTGATCAGTCTTGTTATCCACATCAAATGCCCCCTAGTCTCCCATCTCACTTAAGAGGAAAAGCGAAAGTCATTGTATTGCCACATAAGGCTCTCCACGATCTGTCCCTGGTTGCCTTTCTGCCTACGTCCCCTTCTGCTCTCAAGATGAGCATTTTCACGTATCAAAGGAGAGGGTATTGAGCACGCTATCCCCCAGGGCCTTTGCACTGGGTGATCTCTTTGCACACACTTACCCTGAGAGCCACAGGGCTCACTCCCTTGCAGTAATCATGTTTTTATTTAAAGGAAGATTTCACAGCTACCCTCCCCCAGATCGCAATTCCTGCTCACACATCCCTGCTCTTCCTCATCTGTTTTCCTTCTCAACATTCATCACCACATTACACACGGTGTGCACGCTCACTCAGTCACGTGTGACTTTGCGATTCCATGGACTGTAGCCTGCCAGGCTCCTCTGTCCATGGGGATTCTTCAGGTGAGAATACTGGAATGGGTTGCTGTTTCCTTCTCCAGGGGATCTTCCCGACCCAGCGATTAAACCCGTGTGTCTTACATCTCCTGCATGAGCAGGTGGGTTCTTTACCAACGGTACCACCCAGGAAGCCCACACACAGTTTATTTTACTCGTTTATCCAGATTATCTCCTATCTCCTCCAATAGAATGTGGAAGCCCCAGGAAGGCAAGGACTTCTTGTCTGTTTGGCTTACTATATCCTAGTAGGTCCTCGATAAACAATTGTTAAATTAATAAAAATATGTTCTCAAAATAACTGATTGTCCAGGAAAGGAACTGAGAGGAAAACAGTCAAGGAACACATACATATACACTAGAAAGAAAAGAAAATCAAACCTGAGTCAGATAATAGGATATGCCTGTTTGGAATGTATAAAAATCCCATTAGTCATTTGCTAGCTACATGATCAGAGAAAGAGCAAATAAAACACAAGAGGACATGTGAAATTTTGAGACCAGGGCCAGACTAATGTAGGAACAGGTGGCATTTTCGTAATGTGTTCCCTCTACGGCAGATGGTGTCTGTAATTTACAGCCCGCACAGTTCCACTGCTATGATTTCTCGAGTTTCTAGTAAAATACAACCACACCCAGGGGGCACCTTCCCTATGGCACATCCCACACAAACCCAGGAATCACTCAGCTCTCTCTTCTCTCTATTTGAACAAATGGACAGAAGAATTTCTCAACTGAATACAGATCACAAATTATACCGGTCGAATGAATTTCCTAAGTCACAGGTCCACTTAACATGCACGGACCCATCATTGTCCAAGTTCCCTGAACAGCCAGCAGCAGCTGGGTCCCGAGCAAAGGCGGGTGAGTAGACTTTGCCTCTAATGTGTCATCTGGAAGCCGTAAGATGTGTTAAATTGTGTGTACTTGATTTCTCACCCGAGAGTGACTGCCTATTAGTCACTCACATTTCTTATTGGTGGGTGGAAGACAATGCTGGGAAATGTAAGAGCATTGCTCCCTAGAAACTGCCTCCAATGAAAACCTAAGGAAGAACTTTCCAAATGGAAAGAAAAGCTTTTCAAATAAGAACAGCACTGGGTGGAAGCTGGGAGAGGCCTTAAGGAGGAACACTTAGTCAACACAAAAATAAATAATCCGATAAACAAAGAAGAAATTCCTAGAGAAACCAGGATGCCTACCTAGGGACTCTGTAACTGCGTGCTCAGCTGCTCAGTCATGTCCAGCTCTTTGCGACCCCATGACTGTAGCCCGCCAGGCTCCTCTGTCCATGGGATTCTCCAGGCAAGAATACTGGAGTGCGTTGCCATCTCCTCCTTCAGGGGCTCTTCCCAACTCAGGGATCGAACCCAGGTCTCCTGCATTGCAGGCGAATTCTTTAACATCTGAGCCACCAGGGAAGCCTTAAGAATCTGCATACCACCCCATAAACATATAACCTCTCAAAAAAAGTCATTAAGAAAATTAATTCACTGATTTATAATGGTCAATCAGTGATAATGATTAATATCAAGTAATCACTACTATTCATTCATCTGATGAATATGTTTCTTAAATGTAATTAGGGGCTTCCGTGGTGGCCTGTTCTGGGACACGCCACATCTGGGTTTATACACAGATTGTCTCCAAGAGTGCTTAAGAGAGTATCTGGGCATTTCATGTGAATCACTCAGAGAGACACTTGGGTTAGAGCCCTCCAAGGAGCCTAGATTTGTTCTCCATCTACACAAAATTCTGGCATTGCTAACGATCTAATTGAACCAATACATCTTGGTGATTTCTCAAAATTACCTATTTATGTCGTGTTTTCAAGAAATATCTTATTTCCACATTCATCTTTCCTGACTTGCAGTAGGTACTGAAAATATTACGCAGTCCAGCAAAAAAATTTTCCATTTCCTTAAGTTCAAACACTAGATTTTTCTTGGATGAAAATTTTAGCCATCTGTTAGCACTGTGCTTTCTTGTAAAGAATATATCCTTTTATACCTGTACCCTGGAAAATTTTTGCTTTAATTTCTTGCCTCTATTGCAAGAGAAAAAAATAAACAACACTGAGTTTATATGTTGCCTTTCTAAATGCCTCACAGGGCTGGGATTACTATAGCTCTAATTTTTAAATTTACTTATTTTCATTCTGTAGATTACTGCAGAATAGATTTATGATTAAAAAAACTGCTTCACTAACTGATGCAAATAAATAATTTTAGGATGCTAAGTATAAATATTTTTAGATTGCTAAATGCTTTTTCATTTTAAAAATAAATTGTTATAACTGCCAAGCATAATTAACCTAAATGTTCCTAGTTTTTCTTAAACATTTAATTGAAATGCATAATATTCAATGTATTTTCCTTTTTATCCTCACTTTAGGGCTGTCTATAAATTATCATTCCCTTCTCCAGGGGATCTTCTTGACCCAGGGATTGAAACTGGGTCTCCTGCATTGTACTGCAGGCATATTCTTTACCATCTGAGCCAGCAGGGAAGCCCCATAAATTAACCAAAGTGAAATGCAATTTAGCGGAACTTAAAGAGCTTTCTATTACCTCCTGAAACCATTTAGTCAAATAACCAGAAAGGTTGTTCCAGTCTTATAAATGTGTTCCCACTTATCTTTGTTGTTCGCTCACTAAGTTGTGGCCAACTCTTTGTGACCTCGTGGACTGCAGCAAGCCAGGCTTCTTTGTTCTTCACTTCCTCCCAGAGTTTGCTCAAATTCATATCCATTGAGTCAGTGGCACTAATTAACCGTCTCACCCTCTGCCACCCACTTCTTCTTTTGCCTTCAATCTTTCCCAGCATCAGGGTCTTTTCCAATGAGTTGGCTCTTCACATGAGATGGCCAAAGCATTGGACTTACATAGCATCCATTAAAGAATGTGTAATTACTGATACAAACAACATGCTTGATATAGAACATCTTTATAATAAGGATGTACTGATGCTGGGAGGGATTGGGGGCAGGAGGAGAAGGGGACGACCGAGGATGAGATGGCTGGATGGCATCACGGACTCGATGGACGTGAGTCTGAGTGAACTCCGGGAGATGGTGATGGATAGGGAGGCCTGGTGTGCTGCGATTCATGGGGTCGCAAAGAGTTGGACACGACTGAGCGACTGAACTGAACTGAACTGAAGGACAATTTTATGAGATGATGGAAAGAAATTTTGGTCACAAAGGAGATATTCTCTGGAGATGTTACTGAATCACTGACGTTAAGACTTTTGATCTGATTCACTTTTGTTAGGTATTGACTCTTAAACATCTACATGTGAAACTGAGCACCAGTGACCTCTCCAAAGAATCTGACTTCTCTGTGAATGTCATCCAATGAAACCCACACAACATGGTCTGGTTAGCTCCAGGGACCAGTGACTGCTCCCTGATTAAATTTCCATGTCACTATTCAGCCTGACCCTTCACATCTGCCTCAGCCCATTTATTACATCCTCCTGTCACTCGGGCTTCCCTGAGATAAAACCAATCAAATGAATCATCTAGGGAGTCCTGTATTTTGTTTTTCACTTTGGTTGTGTGATTCGTAAAACCTAGAGATGGCTTTCTTGCTGTCTTCCACACCCTTTTCTGGAGTGGTTATCGCTACAGGGCTCATAGACCACACTTAGAGCCTCGGTTTTAGGAAGGTTGAATTTTAAGTTGGTTGGCAGGCTAAGCAGAGTTCATTTTGTTATTGTTACACTTATGTAACTCACAGAAATATTATTCATGTGTATATATACACACACACACATACATACACACACACACATATACACACACACACAGATGTGTGTAAGTGCTTAGTCATGTCCCACTCTTTGCAACCCCAAGGATTATAGCCCACTAGGCTCCTCAATGGCACCCTGCTCCAGTACTCTTGCCTGGAAAATCCCATGGGCGGAGCAGCCTGGTAGGCTGCAGTCCATGGGATCGCTAAGAGTCAGACATGACTGAGCGACTTCTCTTTCACTTTTCACTTTCATGCATTGGAGAAGGAAATGGCAACCCACTCCAGTGTTCTTGCCTGGAGAATCCCCGGGACGGGGGAGCCTGGTGGGCTGCCGTCTATGGGGTCGCACAGAGTCGGACACGACTGAAGCGACTTAGCAGCAGCAGCAGCAGCAGCAGGCTCCTCTGACCATGGAATTTTCTAAACAACAGGAATACTGACGTGCATTGCCATTCTCTTTTCAAGGGGATATTCCTGACTCACACACTGAACCCAAATCTCTTATATCCACTGCATTGGCAGGCGGGTTTTTTATCGTCACACCACCTGGGAGCCCCATGTGTGTGGACAGGCAAGCCTGGAGTGCCGCGCAGTCCATGGGGTCACAAATAGCTGGACACGACTGAGTGACTGAACTAAACTGAAGTATGCATATATATATATATATACATATATATATGTGTGTATGTATATGAAGTATCCCGTTATTTTTTAAAAAGCTAAAAAATTCCATACTCTCTTTTTTTGGCATTCATCGAAATGTCAATTCTTCTGGAATGACCCACTGAAAATTGAGGGGGGAAAATGCTCCTTTTTTTGTACTTTGTGGTATACTACTTTTATATACATACTGTAGCATACTTTTGTAGTATACGTGAAAAGCAAGATGAGTTTATGTTGTCATTAACAATAGAAAATGGTAACACTATTTCCATACATTAGCTCTGGAAAAGTTCAGGACTCCCTAAGCATGCGCATTGTTGGAACACAGTGAAGATGGTACATTTGGCACTTTCCACTGTCACCAGAAAACAATGCTTCTGATTAGCAGAATTTAGCTATCTGTACAAGCATCTAGGACTTTAGCTAGTGGGATCTATTTTTTAAAAGACTTGGCTCTTGAGCAGAAAATGCAATTAAATTCAAGCTGTGTGCTTCATGTCCCTTTTAACCTTAGTCAGATAAAGAGACAAGAATTATGTACAATCAAGTCCATGCTAGAGAAGTCTTCAAGAAAACACCACGGTTTAAGTAAGTCACCAAGAAGAGATCCCTAAGATTCCAAACAGTGTTTACATTTTAGAAAAGCTTCGTGGATACAATTACACAGAATGCATCTGGACAGTGACCACGGCACCAGGCAAGACTGTTTTCACATGTAGAGGATTCATCAAAGCTGACAAATGACCCACGGAGACAAAATCCCTGACCACCCTGCAAACTTAATAAACATGGACCAAAGGAAAGGAAAACAAGCCCGTGGAGAGCCTTGTTGTTGTTCAGTCCCTCATTCGTGTCTGACGCTTTGTGGCCCCGTGGACTGCAGCACACAAGGCTTCCCTGTCCTTCACCATCTCCCGGAGTCTACTCAAGTTTGTGTCCATTAAGTTGATGATGCCATCCAACTGTCTCATCCCTTGTCGCCCCCTTCTCCTCCCACACTCAGTCTTTCCCAGCATCAGGGTCTTTTCCCATGAGTCGGCTCTTTCCATCAGGTGGCCAAAGGATTGGAGCGTCAGATTGAGCATCAGTCCTTCCAATGAATATTCAGGGTTGATTGCCTTTAGGATTGAGGGGTTTGGTCGTCTTGCAGTCAAGAGTGTTCTCTACTTCCTTTGATACTCAAACAGGCATCTCTTGTGTTTCCTGCCTTGGCAGGCAGATTCTTTATCACTAGCACCACCTGGGAAGCCCGTATATAATCCCTAAAATCAAATTCTGTTCCTTGTGATAGATGTGGCTGTTGTTCTCTCTGTCCGGTGTCCTGATGATTCTGTTTTCCATCTCTTTCGTAGTACTGAGCGTACCCTAAGTTATTCAGTATTCTAAATCTGCCTTCAGCTCTTCAACTTACAACAACAACAAAGCAAGTCTTACAGACATGTGTGACAATGTCTCAGCTATGAAGAATTAATTGTACAACATTTTCCCAATTTCCTCAGATTACAACAAACCAACATTAATAAAAAGTGAGGACACTATGAATTTTGCAATATTCTTAAATAAAATACATGTTAGAGAAGCTCTGGTTACCATTTTAGGTTTGATTACAGATTAAGGTTTTTTCCATCCCTGACTTTCTGTTTTAAAAGTAAAATCACACATTCTGGGACATTTTGCATGCTGAAGTCACGTGGGTTTTAGCTTTGTACATTTTAGACACTCAAGACGCTCAATGAAGCCACAAAGTAGGGTTCTTGCTGTGTACTATTATTTCCAGCGCCATATAAAATTGTTTTGTTTTTTTTTTTTTNGCATCCAGGGAAATGTCAGCCTGAAAAAATATACTATTAAAAATTTTTTGTTTAAACATGTTAGAGTTTCATACAAATACCTGAGGCAGATTTGGTAATGCAGGAAAACAAAATATGGCAAAGTTCAAAAAGGCTCCCTATAAAACAGCTCTTTTTTCCTCACAAAAATCCCACTCTACTAACCTTGCCCTGAATTACTGGCATGCTGAACCACAGGAATTCATACTCTACACATACTCTTAGCCGAAAGAATGAGTTCAAACCATAGATCTAAAATAACAAGGTAAAATTAAGAATTTAATGTCCCATAAAGACTTAAGATTCTTGGAAATGTTCAAAGGAGATGTTTTAAACATGAGATTGTTACTTTTTAAATATAGGGTTTGGATTTCATGACTAAATCGTTATGATTTAACAATATGAATCACTGAATTATTTCTGAAGAATAAAAAAAAAAGTATAGCTCTTAAAAATAAGAGGTATACTTTATCTCATTTCAATGCTCTGAAAAACTTGCCAAAGGAGTGTTATTGCTGAAAAATGTTAACACGTAGGGAAAATCCTAAGCATAATAGACACATACTCACACACACATATTTCTAAACTCAGCCACACCCACAGAAAGTCACATACTAGAAAGGACTATCAGTCTAAAACTTGTTTTTCTAGGCAAAGAAATATGAGAAGTTTTTAGTGCTGGAACAGGAAATATTTTGGCAAACCACCAAAACTACTTTGAACTCACAACTGATGATTGTAACAATGGCCATCTCAGGGAAATATAAATCTAACCCTATAGAGTCTGGAGAAATGTAGGGTGTATTTTTCCTTAACTGTCCATCAAACCATACTCATTGGAAGCTTCAGCACATCATTTATCTATTCGCAGAGAATTCCTGAAGCAGGGTGTTTGATGATTTTTGGCAAGATTCTAGAATATGTCCCATGGCTTCAGTGAAATTGATACTGTGTAAGATTCTACAAATCTGATCATTTTATTTCATAGAGAATATGCTCATCTGAGCCACTGCTGACTTTGCATTTTTGACCAAAATAAAACAAGTCTCATTGATCCATTGTAGAGTCAAGAATGCAAGTTGTCTTAATTTAATTATTGTACACTTTTCATTAGTCAATCTGGTTTTCTATTTTAAAAGAAAAAGGTAAGAGGTTCATTAGCTGCAGCATTTTCAGTCTAATTGAATCCCTTAAGCTTAACGTGTGATAAAGCTGAGTTGCTCATCTTCTTGCCCTTCCCCAAACATGCCCTTCTGGAAGTTTAATCAGTTATGACTCAAGTCAAAAACCTTGGAGTGATCTTTGTCTTTTAATACTCAGCAAATCTATTGGGAAACCCATTAACTTAGAAACACTGTGTATCTAGAATCTTCTCCCACCTCCACCACTACCACCCTGGTCCAGGGCACCACCAACTCTCTCGTGGGCTATTACACCTAGTGGGCCCCCCTCCTCTGTTGCTGCTTGTCTTCAGTCCTTCCCAAGCCAGCAAGCATGGCGCTTCTGATCAGTCTTGTTATCCACATCAAATGCCCCCTAGTCTCCCATCTCACTTAAGAGGAAAAGCGAAAGTCATTGTATTGCCACATAAGGCTCTCCACGATCTGTCCCTGGTTGCCTTTCTGCCTACGTCCCCTTCTGCTCTCAAGATGAGCATTTTCACGTATCAAAGGAGAGGGTATTGAGCACGCTATCCCCCAGGGCCTTTGCACTGGGTGATCTCTTTGCACACACTTACCCTGAGAGCCACAGGGCTCACTCCCTTGCAGTAATCATGTTTTTATTTAAAGGAAGATTTCACAGCTACCCTCCCCCAGATCGCAATTCCTGCTCACACATCCCTGCTCTTCCTCATCTGTTTTCCTTCTCAACATTCATCACCACATTACACACGGTGTGCACGCTCACTCAGTCACGTGTGACTTTGNGTAATCATGTTTTTATTTAAAGGAAGATTTCACAGCTACCCTCCCCCAGATCGCAATTCCTGCTCACACATCCCTGCTCTTCCTCATCTGTTTTCCTTCTCAACATTCATCACCACATTACACACGGTGTGCACGCTCACTCAGTCACGTGTGACTTTGCGATTCCATGGACTGTAGCCTGCCAGGCTCCTCTGTCCATGGGGATTCTTCAGGTGAGAATACTGGAATGGGTTGCTGTTTCCTTCTCCAGGGGATCTTCCCGACCCAGCGATTAAACCCGTGTGTCTTACATCTCCTGCATGAGCAGGTGGGTTCTTTACCAACGGTACCACCCAGGAAGCCCACACACAGTTTATTTTACTCGTTTATCCAGATTATCTCCTATCTCCTCCAATAGAATGTGGAAGCCCCAGGAAGGCAAGGACTTCTTGTCTGTTTGGCTTACTATATCCTAGTAGGTCCTCGATAAACAATTGTTAAATTAATAAAAATATGTTCTCAAAATAACTGATTGTCCAGGAAAGGAACTGAGAGGAAAACAGTCAAGGAACACATACATATACACTAGAAAGAAAAGAAAATCAAACCTGAGTCAGATAATAGGATATGCCTGTTTGGAATGTATAAAAATCCCATTAGTCATTTGCTAGCTACATGATCAGAGAAAGAGCAAATAAAACACAAGAGGACATGTGAAATTTTGAGACCAGGGCCAGACTAATGTAGGAACAGGTGGCATTTTCGTAATGTGTTCCCTCTACGGCAGATGGTGTCTGTAATTTACAGCCCGCACAGTTCCACTGCTATGATTTCTCGAGTTTCTAGTAAAATACAACCACACCCAGGGGGCACCTTCCCTATGGCACATCCCACACAAACCCAGGAATCACTCAGCTCTCTCTTCTCTCTATTTGAACAAATGGACAGAAGAATTTCTCAACTGAATACAGATCACAAATTATACCGGTCGAATGAATTTCCTAAGTCACAGGTCCACTTAACATGCACGGACCCATCATTGTCCAAGTTCCCTGAACAGCCAGCAGCAGCTGGGTCCCGAGCAAAGGCGGGTGAGTAGACTTTGCCTCTAATGTGTCATCTGGAAGCCGTAAGATGTGTTAAATTGTGTGTACTTGATTTCTCACCCGAGAGTGACTGCCTATTAGTCACTCACATTTCTTATTGGTGGGTGGAAGACAATGCTGGGAAATGTAAGAGCATTGCTCCCTAGAAACTGCCTCCAATGAAAACCTAAGGAAGAACTTTCCAAATGGAAAGAAAAGCTTTTCAAATAAGAACAGCACTGGGTGGAAGCTGGGAGAGGCCTTAAGGAGGAACACTTAGTCAACACAAAAATAAATAATCCGATAAACAAAGAAGAAATTCCTAGAGAAACCAGGATGCCTACCTAGGGACTCTGTAACTGCGTGCTCAGCTGCTCAGTCATGTCCAGCTCTTTGCGACCCCATGACTGTAGCCCGCCAGGCTCCTCTGTCCATGGGATTCTCCAGGCAAGAATACTGGAGTGCGTTGCCATCTCCTCCTTTAGGGGCTCTTCCCAACTCAGGGATCGAACCCAGGTCTCCTGCATTGCAGGCGAATTCTTTAACATCTGAGCCACCAGGGAAGCCTTAAGAATCTGCATACCACCCCATAAACATATAACCTCTCAAAAAAAGTCATTAAGAAAATTAATTCACTGATTTATAATGGTCAATCAGTGATAATGATTAATATCAAGTAATCACTACTATTCATTCATCTGATGAATATGTTTCTTAAATGTAATTAGGGGCTTCCGTGGTGGCCTGTTCTGGGACACGCCACATCTGGGTTTATACACAGATTGTCTCCAAGAGTGCTTAAGAGAGTATCTGGGCATTTCATGTGAATCACTCAGAGAGACACTTGGGTTAGAGCCCTCCAAGGAGCCTAGATTTGTTCTCCATCTACACAAAATTCTGGCATTGCTAACGATCTAATTGAACCAATACATCTTGGTGATTTCTCAAAATTACCTATTTATGTCGTGTTTTCAAGAAATATCTTATTTCCACATTCATCTTTCCTGACTTGCAGTAGGTACTGAAAATATTACGCAGTCCAGCAAAAAAATTTTCCATTTCCTTAAGTTCAAACACTAGATTTTTCTTGGATGAAAATTTTAGCCATCTGTTAGCACTGTGCTTTCTTGTAAAGAATATATCCTTTTATACCTGTACCCTGGAAAATTTTTGCTTTAATTTCTTGCCTCTATTGCAAGAGAAAAAAATAAACAACACTGAGTTTATATGTTGCCTTTCTAAATGCCTCACAGGGCTGGGATTACTATAGCTCTAATTTTTAAATTTACTTATTTTCATTCTGTAGATTACTGCAGAATAGATTTATGATTAAAAAAACTGCTTCACTAACTGATGCAAATAAATAATTTTAGGATGCTAAGTATAAATATTTTTAGATTGCTAAATGCTTTTTCATTTTAAAAATAAATTGTTATAACTGCCAAGCATAATTAACCTAAATGTTCCTAGTTTTTCTTAAACATTTAATTGAAATGCATAATATTCAATGTATTTTCCTTTTTATCCTCACTTTAGGGCTGTCTATAAATTATCATTCCCTTCTCCAGGGGATCTTCTTGACCCAGGGATTGAAACTGGGTCTCCTGCATTGTACTGCAGGCATATTCTTTACCATCTGAGCCAGCAGGGAAGCCCCATAAATTAACCAAAGTGAAATGCAATTTAGCGGAACTTAAAGAGCTTTCTATTACCTCCTGAAACCATTTAGTCAAATAACCAGAAAGGTTGTTCCAGTCTTATAAATGTGTTCCCACTTATCTTTGTTGTTCGCTCACTAAGTTGTGGCCAACTCTTTGTGACCTCGTGGACTGCAGCAAGCCAGGCTTCTTTGTTCTTCACTTCCTCCCAGAGTTTGCTCAAATTCATATCCATTGAGTCAGTGGCACTAATTAACCGTCTCACCCTCTGCCACCCACTTCTTCTTTTGCCTTCAATCTTTCCCAGCATCAGGGTCTTTTCCAATGAGTTGGCTCTTCACATGAGATGGCCAAAGCATTGGACTTACATAGCATCCATTAAAGAATGTGTAATTACTGATACAAACAACATGCTTGATATAGAACATCTTTATAATAAGGATGTACTGATGCTGGGAGGGATTGGGGGCAGGAGGAGAAGGGGACGACCGAGGATGAGATGGCTGGATGGCATCACGGACTCGATGGACGTGAGTCTGAGTGAACTCCGGGAGATGGTGATGGATAGGGAGGCCTGGTGTGCTGCGATTCATGGGGTCGCAAAGAGTTGGACACGACTGAGCGACTGAACTGAACTGAACTGAAGGACAATTTTATGAGATGATGGAAAGAAATTTTGGTCACAAAGGAGATATTCTCTGGAGATGTTACTGAATCACTGACGTTAAGACTTTTGATCTGATTCACTTTTGTTAGGTATTGACTCTTAAACATCTACATGTGAAACTGAGCACCAGTGACCTCTCCAAAGAATCTGACTTCTCTGTGAATGTCATCCAATGAAACCCACACAACATGGTCTGGTTAGCTCCAGGGACCAGTGACTGCTCCCTGATTAAATTTCCATGTCACTATTCAGCCTGACCCTTCACATCTGCCTCAGCCCATTTATTACATCCTCCTGTCACTCGGGCTTCCCTGAGATAAAACCAATCAAATGAATCATCTAGGGAGTCCTGTATTTTGTTTTTCACTTTGGTTGTGTGATTCGTAAAACCTAGAGATGGCTTTCTTGCTGTCTTCCACACCCTTTTCTGGAGTGGTTATCGCTACAGGGCTCATAGACCACACTTAGAGCCTCGGTTTTAGGAAGGTTGAATTTTAAGTTGGTTGGCAGGCTAAGCAGAGTTCATTTTGTTATTGTTACACTTATGTAACTCACAGAAATATTATTCATGTGTATATATACACACACACACATACATACACACACACACATATACACACACACACAGATGTGTGTAAGTGCTTAGTCATGTCCCACTCTTTGCAACCCCAAGGATTATAGCCCACTAGGCTCCTCAATGGCACCCTGCTCCAGTACTCTTGCCTGGAAAATCCCATGGGCGGAGCAGCCTGGTAGGCTGCAGTCCATGGGATCGCTAAGAGTCAGACATGACTGAGCGACTTCTCTTTCACTTTTCACTTTCATGCATTGGAGAAGGAAATGGCAACCCACTCCAGTGTTCTTGCCTGGAGAATCCCCGGGACGGGGGAGCCTGGTGGGCTGCCGTCTATGGGGTCGCACAGAGTCGGACACGACTGAAGCGACTTAGCAGCAGCAGCAGCAGCAGCAGGCTCCTCTGACCATGGAATTTTCTAAACAACAGGAATACTGACGTGCATTGCCATTCTCTTTTCAAGGGGATATTCCTGACTCACACACTGAACCCAAATCTCTTATATCCACTGCATTGGCAGGCGGGTTTTTTATCGTCACACCACCTGGGAGCCCCATGTGTGTGGACAGGCAAGCCTGGAGTGCCGCGCAGTCCATGGGGTCACAAATAGCTGGACACGACTGAGTGACTGAACTAAACTGAAGTATGCATATATATATATATATACATATATATATGTGTGTATGTATATGAAGTATCCCGTTATTTTTTAAAAAGCTAAAAAATTCCATACTCTCTTTTTTTGGCATTCATCGAAATGTCAATTCTTCTGGAATGACCCACTGAAAATTGAGGGGGGAAAATGCTCCTTTTTTTGTACTTTGTGGTATACTACTTTTATATACATACTGTAGCATACTTTTGTAGTATACGTGAAAAGCAAGATGAGTTTATGTTGTCATTAACAATAGAAAATGGTAACACTATTTCCATACATTAGCTCTGGAAAAGTTCAGGACTCCCTAAGCATGCGCATTGTTGGAACACAGTGAAGATGGTACATTTGGCACTTTCCACTGTCACCAGAAAACAATGCTTCTGATTAGCAGAATTTAGCTATCTGTACAAGCATCTAGGACTTTAGCTAGTGGGATCTATTTTTTAAAAGACTTGGCTCTTGAGCAGAAAATGCAATTAAATTCAAGCTGTGTGCTTCATGTCCCTTTTAACCTTAGTCAGATAAAGAGACAAGAATTATGTACAATCAAGTCCATGCTAGAGAAGTCTTCAAGAAAACACCACGGTTTAAGTAAGTCACCAAGAAGAGATCCCTAAGATTCCAAACAGTGTTTACATTTTAGAAAAGCTTCGTGGATACAATTACACAGAATGCATCTGGACAGTGACCACGGCACCAGGCAAGACTGTTTTCACATGTAGAGGATTCATCAAAGCTGACAAATGACCCACGGAGACAAAATCCCTGACCACCCTGCAAACTTAATAAACATGGACCAA
Organism: Oreotragus oreotragus; assembly: GCA_006410675.1. Lineage (NCBI taxonomy): Eukaryota > Metazoa > Chordata > Mammalia > Artiodactyla > Bovidae > Oreotragus > Oreotragus oreotragus. The sequence continues at coordinate 169,539 of SJYX01002335.1, read as the reverse complement.
AGGAAAGGAAAACAAGCCCGTGGAGAGCCTTGTTGTTGTTCAGTCCCTCATTCGTGTCTGACGCTTTGTGGCCCCGTGGACTGCAGCACACAAGGCTTCCCTGTCCTTCACCATCTCCCGGAGTCTACTCAAGTTTGTGTCCATTAAGTTGATGATGCCATCCAACTGTCTCATCCCTTGTCGCCCCCTTCTCCTCCCACACTCAGTCTTTCCCAGCATCAGGGTCTTTTCCCATGAGTCGGCTCTTTCCATCAGGTGGCCAAAGGATTGGAGCGTCAGATTGAGCATCAGTCCTTCCAATGAATATTCAGGGTTGATTGCCTTTAGGATTGAGGGGTTTGGTCGTCTTGCAGTCAAGAGTGTTCTCTACTTCCTTTGATACTCAAACAGGCATCTCTTGTGTTTCCTGCCTTGGCAGGCAGATTCTTTATCACTAGCACCACCTGGGAAGCCCGTATATAATCCCTAAAATCAAATTCTGTTCCTTGTGATAGATGTGGCTGTTGTTCTCTCTGTCCGGTGTCCTGATGATTCTGTTTTCCATCTCTTTCGTAGTACTGAGCGTACCCTAAGTTATTCAGTATTCTAAATCTGCCTTCAGCTCTTCAACTTACAACAACAACAAAGCAAGTCTTACAGACATGTGTGACAATGTCTCAGCTATGAAGAATTAATTGTACAACATTTTCCCAATTTCCTCAGATTACAACAAACCAACATTAATAAAAAGTGAGGACACTATGAATTTTGCAATATTCTTAAATAAAATACATGTTAGAGAAGCTCTGGTTACCATTTTAGGTTTGATTACAGATTAAGGTTTTTTCCATCCCTGACTTTCTGTTTTAAAAGTAAAATCACACATTCTGGGACATTTTGCATGCTGAAGTCACGTGGGTTTTAGCTTTGTACATTTTAGACACTCAAGACGCTCAATGAAGCCACAAAGTAGGGTTCTTGCTGTGTACTATTATTTCCAGCGCCATATAAAATTGTTTTGTTTTTTTTTTTTTTCAGAAGAATATTAGGATGTGGAAGGATAAAGTCTCCATTTTTGTATCCCATTAGACGGTTTTCTGCCTTTTAAGACGTTGATCATACGGAATGGCCCATTATCCATCTTTCAGGTTCTTAGAATGTGTCTCAAAGGCTTTTTGTTAACGACTACAGTCAGCCTTAAAAGCTGTATCCTTGCTCCTGACACATGTCCACGATGACTTACCCACTATTATCTTTATTTTTATGTTCTTGGAGTGCAGGCAGCGATCGAATCTGCCTTCCTGCTACATCCATCCCTCCTTATATTTACTTCTAATACCCTCTTAGTACAGTCCCTTGGCACCCATCTCTTTCCACTCTAGAAAAACTTTCCCGGGGTTAGAAGAAAGGGTCATGACATTCGCCAGGCTACAGAGCAGCCCTGTGAATTTCTCCATCATGACACAGGTAACAATATCTTTTCTATGGTGCCCACACTGTGACCAAGACGTTCCTGATTCTGCACTTCCCATTTGTGCAAAGTCCTTCATCCATGATACGCCACTCTTTTTTCTCTTCCCACAAGCCAAATCCTTACTTAGAACATGGCTTCTGTCCTCTTGAACATTTCGTGAGTGTCAGGCGTCCAGCATACATACTTTCGTTCACTCTCAAATACTACAGGCTGAAAACAAATATCAGACAAAAGTCAAGTATCCAGAACACATATAAGAACAAGGTAGAGAAGCCAAGAGAAAAATGGGCACAATATATAAACCAGTAATTTACAGAAGAAAAGAAATCTGACCAGTAAACATTTGTTGTTGTTGTTTACTGACTAAGTCAAGTCCAACTCTTTGCGACCCCACAGATGGTAGCCCACCAGGCTCCTCTGTCCAGAGGATTTCCAAGGCAAGGATACTGGAGTAGGTTGCACTTTCCTTCTCCAGGGGATCTTCCTGACTCAGGGATTGAGTCCGCATCTCCTGCACTGGCAGGTGGATTCCTCACCACTGAGCCACCAAGGAAGTCTAATAAACCTGTGAGAAGACGCCTAACTTGACTAAAAGCTCACTAATTACTAATACTAGAAGCACACAGAAATACCTTTTCACACCCATTTGGCTGGCTAAAATTTTAAAGTTTGATAGTATCAAATACTGCCATGCTGAAAGGAAAACAGATATACTCAAGTCACGATGCTAGTTTATAGGAGCAATTCGGAAGTGTCTATTAAATCAAAAACATGCATATCCAGCACTTCTATTTACAGGTATCTATTATAGAGAACTACGCCCACTGCGCAGCGAGACACTCACACAAGGATATTTACTACTTCACTGTGAGTAATCACACACAAAGAGGAAAAAGTGTCCATCAGTTGCAGAACGAACAGATAAAATATTTGACAGTCTTAGACTTGAAGATTACCTAGCTGCTTAACTAAGTGTAGCTGATGCATATTTATTCAGGAGAATAATATGAAAACATTGCTACACATATTTTATATACACATACATATGCAGAGCCATAGGTTGGTAGGTTTAAAGTCTGAAAGGATACAGACTGAACTCAGAATTGAGTTATCTTAGAGATACTAGAGAGGAGGCCAAAATCGGACCTAGTCATCAAAAAAGACTCTACTATTTTAACAGTTTTTAAAAGAATAAAATTATTTCTGATGTAACTGGAATTTTCTAAATTCAAGAAGCATTCAGATCGTGAGTCAGACGATCTTTATTACTAAAGTTTTATAGAAGCCCCTCATTTTACAAGTGAAATACATAGAAAAAATTTCAGCATCTAGTCATAGATGATAATTCACTAGCAGGGCATGTTATATGCGTATAGGATTTCTCCAATTAATTTATCTTTTACATGACCTTACCTTTGTATCCATTCACTGGTTCTAGTTTCAGGGGGTATGTCTGTGGATGTGTATGCATGCACGTGGAATATAGGAATCCATACAAATAGATTTTAAGTCTATACTTTGAAACTCTCTAATATGCAAACCAATCAGCAATGCACAAATTTGATTGTACAAGTTAAAATGGGGCAAGTGATAAAAATGTATGAACTACAGAGTATAAATTATTTGTACAATGTGTACTTTATAGTATGTAATATACTTAACAAATGTTAGGCTAGATAGAATATGATTTAATCAGTATCAGTATGAGATTCCTCATTTTTTAAAGTACGGTTTTATACCATCCCAAAAGAATAGTAATTTAAAAAATATTTTCAGTTCATTAATTCAGTATTTTTAAATAGACTGTCAAAGAAATCATCTGTTTAATGTTTGATGTGCCTTTTATTTGAAGTCTAATGTCTTGGCAAAAGGATAGAATTGATGATCTAATATATTTAGTTTCATCCTTAATTTCTATCATTTGTGATTTATGTAGGAACCATTTGCTTATACTACTATATAATTATTGAAAACAATTTAGCTAAGCATCTCTAAATGTACATATTTTAAAATATAAGTCTGTTCTCCCAATAAAACTTTAAAAATTCTAAAAATGTATTCCAACAAAACAGCAATCATGATTCATCACCTTTATTAACAGTTTCTTTTAATTCAATAATATTGTGATTTCATTTCATATATATTTACTTAACATAAAACAGCCTACAACTAACTGTATCAGTATACCAAACATCAGTCAACTAATAATTACTTTGGGATAATACATCAAGAATTATAAATAATGAACTTGCCAAATTTCTTAGCAGATGACAAGGCTTAAACAACTCATACTTACAGACCTCAGCCATTTGTCTTAACTAGGATAAACGTCTCTGCATTAAGATTTGCCAAACAAATTTCAAATTTAATGGAGTAATCTGTTGATATCACCAACTAATCGGTTCTTAACAACGTGAACAACGCGATGCAACTTTACTAATTCGACAAAAGTACAAGTCCTTGGATTCTGTTTCTATAGGCCCCCATTGTTATGTCATCTTTTTTAAAGTTTATTTTTAAGACTGCGCTTCCTTAATGCTTGATGGCATTTTAAAGTCAATAATTAAAAAAAATAACATTCATAACTAACCTTGGACGGTAATCTTTTTGCAATATACACATCATCACATTGTAAACTTAGATTTAAACAATGTTCTTTGTCAATTATCTCTCAATAAAGCTGAAGGAAAAACTAAAAAACAGCACCTAAAAATACTGGCCTACCTCAGGGTTAGAACGTAAAGTCTCACATGTAAATCTTATCCCCTGCCTACACCGTACACTCTCAATAATTCTCAGTCCAGTTATTAGTGAGAATTCATAGTATATAAAAACAGAGCATTTATAATGGGAAGGAAAAATATGTCCCATGATTTTCCATGAGCTCAGTGAGTGAAAGTCACTCAGTCGTGTCCAGCTCTTTGCGACCCCATGAACTGTAGCCCGCCAGGCTCCTCTGTCCACGGGATTCTCCAGGCAAGAACACTGGAGTGGGTTGCCATTCCCTTCTCCAGGGGATCTTCCATACCCAGGGATCGAGCCCAGGTCTTCTGCTCTTCAGGCAGATCCTTTACTTTCTGAGCCACCAGAAAAGCCCTCCATGAGCTCAGGGGGGATATAAAGGGTAATATTCACATGTACTAACGCTGCGATTCATGGGGTCACAGAGTCGGACACGACTGAGTGACTGAACTGAACTGAACTGAACAGGAAACAATAATCTGTGTTTTCTCATAACTCCTTTTCCTAGGACGCTGACTTTGAAGATGTCTATCTGTAAACTGTCTGAAGACTTGTGTTTGATAAAATACTGTGTTTCCCCAAATCCCTAAGTGTGTGCTTTGCCATTTGACTGGAGCTGGTGAAGGAGTTTCTGAGACGGGCTCCCCGGTCACAGTGAGGCATTCATCTGCACCGAATAAACAGTACAAGGGTCGAGTTCATCAAAATGCCCATCACTCAGCTTAATAATTTCATATGATATTAACATTCAGGAAACATACATTATCAATATGACTGTATTCAATCAGGCAACCAGAGGGTCAAAATTTTACTACCAGGGATAAGATGGCTTACGTACATCATCACTCTATAACTTTTGGTCACCATCCAGTTAAATAATTTGAGAACTCATAGTACATCTCAAGCAGGTCATAGAGGAGTATATAATAAATACAGAATTCATACGCCTGCAGGACAAATATTCAACTCTGATGAAAGTAAACAAAAAAAATGTCAATGGATAATGTTTTAGTGGGCTTCTCTTTTGTAAAAAGAGAGAAAGAACCATTGAAACTAACACCAGACTTTAAAATATCAAAGTGAAAGGGAAAGTTGCTCAGTCATGTCCAACTCTTTGGGACCCCATGGACTATACCATGGAATTAGTCCATGGAATTCTCCAAGCCAGAATACTGGAGTGGGTAGCCTTTCCCTTCTTCAGGGAATATTCCCAACCCAGAAATCAAACCCAGGTCTCCCACATTGCAGGTGGATTCTTTACCAGCTGAGCCACAAGGAAAGCCCCAAAATACTGGAGTGGATAGCCTATGCCTTCTCCAGCAGATCTTTCCAACCCAGGAACCAAACCGGGGTCTCCTGTTTGTTGTTGTATGTGCAGCACCTTACACTTCAGAACACACTGATATATGTGTTCTGCAATAAAAATAAATAAATAAATAAAATAAAAAACAAATCTATTCCTAAAACAAAACGTGTTTCTTTACCAACTGAGCTATCAGGGATTCTTTACCAACTGAGCTATCAGGGAAGCCCTTAAAATATCAAGCTATGCAGTAAATACATTTAAAATATATTTCATTCTCTAGCAGCATTTTTCTCTTTTGACTTGGTTCTTCTGTTTATTTGTTTTGGACAACTGCCTTCTCCTCAAAGGATTAAACCTCTGTACAAGCCAGTCCCTGCCAATATCACCATCTCACCCGTCTGTCCACAGCTTCACGGAGACTGAAATCTATATAGTATTGATCAATTTGGAATACGATCGAAAGGCATGCGTCTTCCACATGAAACAGTATAGACTACAGATAAGAAATGAACAAGTAGGTTGGTTTCAGGCAATCTCATAAACATATGTATAAATAGAGATGACCACAGGCGCTTACACTTGCCAAACTACACGTGACCTGTAAGATAACTGTTACACTGAAAAGATGCCCTGGCTGTTAGGCTGGCTGACTTGGGTGAAAAGTACCACTCACAGTGCTTGGCCCAGTGCAGGCACTATATAAATGCTAAGTCCTCTTGCCTTACTAACAAGCCTGACAGTCACTGTCCAAGAACACAACAATTCATAAGTCCTCTTGAATCATGACCTTGCTCTGTTCTGAGCTGTTTTGCCATCTGCTGCCTTTGATTTCAGGCTGTCTGCCTTCAAGACTTTCTCCAGGTTCCGTTTCCAAGAGGCCCAGGACCCTCTTGACCCTTGTGTAGATGTCTCAGCGGAATATGCTTTTCCCCACCAGCTGTCCCTCTCCTTTGTCCGTTTTTCAGGCCACTGCCGGCTGCTTTCTGGAGCTGACTTTCTTTTAAGCCTTTGCAAACTAATCTCAGACAGCTGCGAGCTAACGAACCCTGAGCTTTCAGGACTCTCCCCTTAGGTTAAAAGGGGGTGTGGTCAGAACAAGAGCCTAAGAAGATGTCAGATGTGTTACCCATTATTTTGACTCAACTTCTGTTCACTCTGGCTTCATTTTACAGAGCTTGTAAAATTCAGTTCACCACCAACAAAAATGAGCGCAAGGCCCTCCTATTAAACTGATGAAGAGAAGTAAACACCTTTGTTTTAGAAACTTCTTTGAAATTTGAGCATTTGATCAAAATCTCAAATGTTGATGCCTAAATGATTTTCTCTTATGAATTAACATAGTTTATGCTGTACTTTGGTCTACATGTTTCCTTTTTTAAAAACTCAATGGAAAGTCCTGTTTGGCAATCTATTTCTTGAAATATAGGACTACTTATATGCATAGGCTAACCAAAAATAATTAGGTACAGAACTGGGAGTTCTAGCACCTAAAACAAGTCAGCTCTTATTAAGGAAATCAATTTATAAGCAAAACTGAATTTTCAAAAAATACAATGCTATCAATCTCTGGTTCTGTGTTAACACACTCCTAGTGCCTGTCGATGCTAACACAATGCCTAATGCGTTTTATTTTAGGAATAGATTTGTTTTTTATTTGTTTGGTTTTTTTTTTTTTATTGCAGAACACATATATCAGTGTGTTCTGAAGTGTAAGGTGCTGCACATACAACAACAAATCATTTTGGGGATAAAAGCTATAAAAAAAATAAAACTGTAACTGTTTTAGCTATGCATTCCCAACTTGAGGCATGCTGGCAAAGGATAGTTGGTACTTGATAAATATTTGCAGGATCAATGAATGAGTGAATAAATGAATGCCGGATCTTTTCACCTTCTCTCACTCATTTTTAGTGTTTTCTGGCTAAAACAAGTCACTGTAGAATAACTGTTAGTGTTTTGATTCTGATTTTTTTTTTTTTTTAACGAGTACTATCCTATTTGGCATCCTGATTGAGTTTTTTTTTTTTTTTTGGAGCTTCCATTTTACTTTACAGTACTCTATTGGTTTTGGCATACATTGACATGAATCTGCCACGGGTGTACACGAACTCCCAAACATGAACCCCCCTCCCACCTCCCACCCCACATCCTAAGCAATTTCTTTAATCATCGAAACTCTTACACCCATATTAAGGAATTGCCATTTAGTTAAATCTAATCAAGATTCATTCGATTCTATGTCTAGCCTGTCACCCATTCTCCAAAAATTTCTTACTTAAAGTCAATGACAGTTTCAAGAAACACAGTCTGTGTGCTTGAGAGATCACAGAAAGGGGGTGGCTTTCGGGGGTATATACATCCGGGGTAACTTGTCTTTGCAAATTCCTTGTTCAGAGTTTAAGGGGCTTTGACTCAGAAAAGGAGAGTCTAGATTTTATCTCACTTCAGTCGTGTTCAAGGTTTTGTGACGCTATGGACTGTAGCCCACCAGGCTTCTCTGTCCATGGGATTCTCTAGGCAAGAACACTGGAATGGGCTTCCATCTTCCCCACCCAGGGAGAGAACCTGGGTCTCCTGCTTTGCTGGCAGATTCTCTACTGTCTGAGCTACCAGGGAAGCCTTAGTGTAGGCAGTTGGCAAACTTTTTATGTCAAGAATCAGGTGGCATGTTTTGTTGCTATGGCACATGGTGTCTCCACTGGAACTACAGAAATTCTGCTGTATTGTCAGTGAGCAGCCACAGACCATAGGTAAACAAATGGGACGTAGAGTTGCAATAAAACTTTATTTGCAAAAACAGACAGGAAGCAGGATGTGGCTCACAGGCCAGTGGTTTACTGAGCCTTGCTCTGGTCAACTCAGCACTGCTTTAACTCTTTAGAAGGCCTGCGAGGACCAAGCAACTCACCTTAGAGATGGGTTTGCTGGCAGCATCTAGACGCAGTGCAGAGAATCGGAAAATATTTTTCAAAATTTCATTTCCAATTCAAGTGTACACGGAGGAGACAAAACAGAAGTAAATGGAACATACACTGCTGCTGCTGCTGCTGCTGCTAAGTCACTTCAGTCGTGTCCGACTCTGTGCGACCCCATAGACGGCAGCCCACCAGGCTCCCCCGTCCCTGGGATTCTCCAGGCAAGAACACTGGAGTGGGCTGAACATACACTACTAGCATAGTAAAATATGAGGATATTGTTAGATTATGTTGTATCATCACGAATGTTCTGCCAGGACTCAAAGGAGGTAAGCTGACACTTACACAGTTACTTTCTTTGTGATTTAAAAATTGTTTGCTCTATAATTCATTCATTCATTTAACTGATGACTATATATCTGGTAAAAGTGATAATTATAATCATAGTTAAATTCTTTTGAGGACTCATTAGGCATGAAAATGGGAATAATTTAATCTTCCTACTACCCTCTGAGATACATATATATATGATATTTATACTGATTTTTAAGAAGGATTTCCTGGTGGCCCAGAGGCTATAATTCCATGCTCCCAATGCAGGGGGCCCACGTTCAGTTCCTGGTCAGGACACTAGACTCCACAAGCTGCAACTAAAGATTCCACAGGCCTGCTGCAACTAAGACCTGGTGAAGCAAAATAAATAAGACAGAATAAATAAATATTAAAGAAAAAAGCACAGAGAAGTAAGTAAATGTCCTATGTCACCCACTAAGGAGATACAGACACCAACTTGAAACAGAGTCCTTCCCTTATCTGGACTTGAACTCTCATAGAATCCTCAAAAAATGCATAAGAAGTGGGAGTATTGGACCAAGAAAAAAACAAAAGATATCACACTTAATCTGCATCACTATACGCTTTATTTAACAAAAGCTACAGTAAAAATATAACTCTTAAGATCGCATTTTCTATGATCAGATCTTATCCCCTATCCCCTTATCCTTCTCCCTGACAACCATATTTTTGTTTCAACAGTGACAGCCAACATTTATAGGCATTTATGACTTATTTTAGTATATTTAAGTTCATTTAGTCTATTTATCTGAGTATCTTTAGTATGCTTTAGCGTCTTTAGTATGCTTTGCTCTTATGATTCCTGCATCCCAAGCCCTAAGGGTTTGGGAGCAGACGGGTTAGGGAGAAAAAGGGAGAGAGCAGGAAGGGAGGATTTGTCTCCAAGTCCAGGGCCCACCAAGTGAGGATGCATTTTCCTTCCCACAGTCCAGTACGGCTCAGGCTAGCGACAAGTCTTCAAGGGCCAGGGAGCTCTCTCCTGGAGGAGGACACCTTAGCCCCACCTGCCTGGCACCGTCTTAACAAGCAGGGCTCCTGCTGTTAAATCTCGCAGCCCCAGGAGAGGTGAGAGTCAGCCCTTTCCTGGCCCATTGGTCTTGAGGGAAGAGTGGTGTTAGGGCTTCCCTAGGTACATGGTTCTTTTTCGCTCCAGCTGACTAGATGGTGGGATTAACTGAATTGCAGAGAGTCAAGGGAAAGATGCTCCACGGCTGCCATCGCCAGCAGGGAACATCTCCTTGACTGTCGACACAAGGCTCCTCTCATGGGCTGTTCATTTCTGTTTCACAGGGGTATGCAGTTTCATGTGGAAGCAACTTCATTTCAATGAATCTTGTACTTAAAGGCTAGAGTCATATTTGCATCATATTTCCATTTTCAATCACAAAGTTTCCACGGAATGTTGGTTGAAAAAGGCAATGTGTCTAATACAAAATTGTGAACATGATCAACCTGTAGTCAAAGGGTATGATGAGCTTACGGAGAGTTAGACAGGACATCACAGGAAGAAGAGGAAGCTTTGCTTTTGCTGGAGGTGCTTAGGATCTCATGAGCTAGCTAATTGGGAAGACAAGAGTCACACACACACACACACACCCTAGTGAGAAACAGTTCAAAGTAAGCACTGACTTCATGCCCAAACCTTGGTGTCACAGTTCAGACAGAAGGGAGATGAATGCTGCTAGGGCAGCAGAGAAGTTACTGGAAAGGAGGGCTGGAAGGTGACTCTTAGGGTGACAGGACCCTAGGAAGGAGGCATTCCAAGGAGAATGAAATGAAAATTCAAAGAAAAGAGAATGAACTGGTGTTCAGAAGAGTACAGGATACAATACGGCCTATGTTATTATTATTTTTTTAATTTGGTAACTATGCATATCAGAAAGGAATACCTTATAATTTTTAAAACTTACTCTTACACAGTAAAGGCAGAACTATGAATTTATTTTATAAATAAAGCATGAGTTACCTATTATGTTAAAACTGTGCATACCCTTTGACCCAGAAATTGTTTCAGGAATCTGTTTTAAGAATACTAACATATGCACAAAACACGTGTGTGTGTTTATGCATGACTGTGTGTGTACTTAACTGTAGTGAAATACTGAAAATCACTTAGATGTCTACTGGTAGGAAAATGGTTGAAAGCATTTTATTAAATGTTATGAAACATGAAGATGAAAGAAGGAAGGAAGACAGGAAAGAGAGGAAGGGAGGGAATTGCATATGGAAGAATGTATTGCTTTCCTTAAATCTCATGCTTTTTTCAGCATTATTTTTATAATCTACAAATACTTAGAATGTATATATAAACATGCCAATTTCTTGGAAACCACTAGATATTTCTGATGAGTACTGTTTTGTATTAGTATGTATAATATGAAAAAAATCATCACTTCAATGCTCCCAGAAATTCACTTTCAAAATTCCTTCTTTCATTGTCCAATGAAAAATAACTCTAGCAGTGGCCTTTCCTAATCCATTCAACAAGAACTTATCTGAACAGCTATCTTCTAGATACTAGACAGTATACATCTTCAAAAAAATGTGTTGGAGTATAGTTACTTCACAATGCTATGCCAGTTTCTGCTGTACATCAAAGTCAATCACCTATACACATACATATACCCCCTCTTTTTTTGGATTTCCTTCCCATTTAGGTCAGCATGGACCTGAGCACTGAGCACTGAGTAGGTTCCCTGTGCGGCACAGTAGGTTCTCATTAGTTATCTATTCTATACATAGAGTCAATAGTGTATATTAATATATTTAAATCAAATCTCCCAGTTCATCCCATTTCCCCACTTAGTGTCCATATGTTTGTTCCCTATGTCTGTCTGTCTCTATTTTTTCTTTGTAAATAGGTTCTTCTGTACCAATCATGGTTGCAATTTCTATCTTTGCACCCCCTTTCTCACTAATATTCTGAATAGTACCTGCATATCTAATTTGAGCTTAAATAAGCCTGTGACCCTATCAGAATCTAATGACACCTTAAGACCTTGTTCCTTTAGAAAACATCAAGCAGTTTGCAACCTCAGGCGATTTTTGTAACCCGAGGGCATTTACAATGCCTGAACCCAGGGGTAACCCTGGTATCTGACCAAAGACTCTCAGAACTATTCCTCTATTGAAGCTTCTTGACTTTATCCTCTATTTAACAAAAATATGTCAATAAAGGAATACCTTCAGAGAGCAAATACAGAACTATCACAGATCAAAATAAACACTTTCGGTTGAACTCCATCACCCTAATTTTCTCTTCTACATGTGTTTTCATTAAAATCAATAAGTAATTCCAGAGGTACCACTAAACATAAAGATTAATGCAGGGAAAACAACCCTTTGGTGCTTTTCCACAAAGTATTATAAATCTCAATTACATATTTTATAGACTAATCTTTACTGTGTCTTTTTTGCAACTGTGATAAAAATGCACATTCTGTAATAAATCATAGTTATAGATACATAATAATTTTCTATTTTCTATTCATTTGTAAAGTTTTCATCTAATATCACATAAAGCCACATGAAATATCTTTTCCACAAAGTATTATAAATCTCAATTACATATTTTATAGACTAATCTTTACTGTGTCTTTTTTGCAACTGTGATAAAAATGCACATTCTGTAATAAATCATAGTTATAGATACATAATAATTTTCTATTTTCTATTCATTTGTAAAGTTTTCATCTAATATCACATAAAGCCACATGAAATATGGTTTAACAACATTTAAATCTGATGAATCAATTTTTAGCAGCAGCATTAAAAAAGTTCAATTTACATTCTATTATGATCTGAATAAAAGTAATCTCCCTTCACTATATTTTATGACCCTATTTAACATCAGATGTAATAAGAGACAAATTATAAAAATAAGAGCTTGCCAATAGAGAAAAACATAGGAAGGAATTTTAAAGTAAAGCAAATTCTGAATTAAAACTGGAATACTGGACTGTGTAGGTGGATTCAATTCCCTATCAATCCTCTTGCAGCAAAATACAGGGGTAGTTCCAGGCACAGACCACTACCAGGGATGAAACCACTGATGTTGTTTCTCATCAATTCTGAATAAAATTGGTTTATGACTCACATAAAGAGCTAAGTATGTATCTCATAGCCAATGCTACCCAAAGTCAAATGAGGAAGAAAATACCACAAAAGTTAGTAACAGCTAAAATATATCTCCCCTTGGAGAAAATCACCAATCCCAAATTTCAATGGCCATAATAGCTTTCTTCAGAAGTGACTTAGGGGCATCTGTATAAGAATCTGGTAGGCTGCAAGTCCACTCTCATTTCTTCATTTTCTTGAAAAGCTCAATTAATTTATCATTGCCAGAAAAAATTTACAAAGATTATATGTCATCACTTTAATGCTTTATTCGCATCCAAGGCTCACATTTTGACTTCTGTGATGCTAGTGATCTGTGGATTTTCTACCTAATATTTTAAAGAGGGCTTTTTTATTTGAAGAAAATCTTTATGGCTTTATTTTCTTTTATGAAGAGGATGAGTAAATTAAATATTCTTTATGTATATCTCTAANATCATTGCCAGAAAAAATTTACAAAGATTATAAGTCATCACTTTAATTCTTTATTCGCATCCAAGACTCACATTTTGACTTCTGTGATGCTAGTGATCTGTGGATTTTCTACCTAATATTTTAAAGAGGGCTTTTTTATTTGAAGAAAATCTTTATGGCTTTATTTTCTTTTATGAAGAGGATGAGTAAATTAAATATTCTTTATGTATATCTCTAATAAAGAAATTAACTAATATGCATTTTCAAAATCAAGTTAAATAAAACCGTTGGTTAATTTGTGGTATTTAGAAAACAAACTTAATAGCTGCAAAATAACTGAGTCATGGATATGAAATGTACAGTGTGGGGAATATAGTCAATGTGCTAAGTTGCTCAGTCGAGCCGACTCTTTGTGACCCCATGGACTGTAGTCCATCAGCTCCTCTGTCCATAGGATTCTCTAGGCAGGAATATTGGAGTGGGTTGCCATGCCCTCCTCCAGAGGATCTTCCCAGCCCTGGGATCGAACCCAGGTCTCTCGCATTGCAGGCAGATGCTTCACCGCCTGAGCCACCAGGGAAGCCCAATAGTCAATAACTATGTGATATCTTTGTATGGTGACATACCATACCCCCTGGTAACCATAAATTCTCTAAGTCTGTGAATCTATTTCTGTTTTGTAAGTTCATTTGTAGAATTTTTTTTTTTAGATTCTGCATACGATATTTGCCTTTCTTTTCTGACTCACTTCACTTGGTATATAATCTCTAGGCACATTCTTCTTTTGCTTAGAATTGTACACACAGTGAATGCAGATCAGGCACCAAGTCCCTTACAAGGCTGGATTCAAAGGCAGAAACCAGCCCCGAGTGGCCCTCCGTTTGCAGTGGACATTATCCTCCTTCAGACTCACCCCTCTGTCCTCAAGACTGCAGGATGAGAGAAGGCAGGATGTCTGGTGGATTATTACGCTGTAGGACACAGCTCCTTTTCCATCACCATGAGACTGTACAATGGACCAGCTGTCCTGACAAGCCACAGGGAACCCCAGTCACTCGTGGCCAACCTCAAAGATAAGGCAGCCGGAAAACACAGGCTTTGACCTCGGCTCACAGGACCAAGGCTTGGTTCCCAACTGTGGCCTGTGTGTGACTCTGGAGAAATCAATTCTTTCTCATCTCATTCTTGTCACTTACCAATTGGAGATAATGACAGCCTATGGGTTTATTTTGAGAATGAAAAACACAATGGATGGAAAAACCTTTCACCCCATGCCAGATACATAATAAGCAATCAATAAATGATAGCAGTAATTGTCAAAGGTAATGACAGTAATTATAATAATGGAGACTGTCTGCTGGACAATTAGATGCCTTAAGAACATGGAGTTTGTTATTTCCTGGCTTTATCTTTGTATACAAAGAGTAAGAAAAATAGTCTACTATATATACAGTCCATGTAGCATTAAAAGCATGTATAATTTAAATGTCTTTTCTATTAGCTATTTTCCAAATGCCTTGTTTATAGGTTGACCTCACTTACGGGCTTCCTTTATAAATTGTTTGAATCATGATTTAGTTCACTCTGAATTTTTTTTTAAATTGAACTTTTCTCTTTTGTTCTTTTGAGTCTAAGACGAACAAACAAAAAATGCCTGATAGCTACTTAATTCCTAAGTGACCTCCTAGGGTGAATTTTTATCATTAAGTGACATTCATTGTTCTATCAAATGAAAGGTGTTTTGTTTTGTTTTTTACCTGGCTGTACAACGAACTGAGAGTTAAACACCACCATCTGAATAGCTTTGTACTCATCTCCTGTAGCCACTTTCTTACCTTCTTTTGAACGATCATGGCAAGTAAATTGCCAGCTTCATGGTTTTGTCTGTGATTTCCTTCCCACATGCTATGGATCTCTTGCTGGTTTTTGCTCTAACTGGTATATCGCATCTGTAAATGGAGATGCCCTCTCCACCAGCACCTTACTGAAGGTAAGTGATGCTAAGCTCCTACCACCAAATTAAAAATACAACTAAGCTTTACAAGGTACTTTTTGAGTTTACCTCTGAATGAAATACTGGTCTCTGAAATGTAGAACGGTCCGGGGGAGACTGAGTTACAAGGCGAGTCTGTGAATCATGACAAGGGAGCCGGCCTTGCCCGGCGTGGAATTCTCTGGAACTCTGACCCCTCTGGCTCCGAGGCTCTGCCTCTGCACCTGGAAAATGTGTCAGTGAACCACAGGGCTGCCTCATCTCTTTCCACCTGGAAACTCCTCTAATTTCACGTTCAGTGCTATCACAGAAAATGTCACTGTCTCGGGCTGTATGCCCTGTATGTTGATGAGCATGTGGCAACATAAGGGAAGGGAGAGGCTGAACGGCGGGTAAGTACGCAGCAAACGGAAGCAGACACATTTTCTAAATAAACTAAGCAGATGTGATATATCCATTTCACCTGTATAGTGTGGGGGTGTTTGGGTGTGCTCTGTTCCCAGACTTTTACACCATGTGCCTACACCCACTTCCGCACACACCAACTTCAATCACAGGATCTGAGCGTCTGCTAAATAGATTTTGTGATCTTCAAATAGGTCCTTTCAATAACGTCTGCTCCTGGCCTGTGGGGGCACTGGATGTCTCAGATACAGAGGCTAACGTCTTAGACAGGATGTGTGTTGGAGTCCTTAAGAATGATCCGCAGGAAAGGTCCCTTGAACCAATGATGCAGCAGTCTGTAAATGAAGAGCGGGAGGGAGGAGCAGCTAGCATGTCAGCCACCATTCGACATGGTGATTTAGAGGAGGAGAGAAAACAAGTGTCTGAGTGTGGGAGGTGGGGCCGGAAGCAGCGTGGCTGTGGCTGCTGCTCAGGGCCCCCACCCCACTGGGGACGCTGCTTAGTGCTGTGGAAGGCACACCTGCTGCAAGGCTGCTGAAGACACGGGTGGCTGGAATCCGGGGGCCACAAGTTCAAATGCACAGGGGTAAATAAAACTCTATGTGTGAGGCTTACTGAAGCTGAAAATTCAATGGCACAGGTGAAAAATTCTAAAGAGACAGTTAAGCCCAAGTGAGGACAGTTCTGAGAGTGGTAAGAGAGGAAAAATTGATTAATGAAGGCTAAGCACCACCAGGCTCCCCTCACAGCTCAGTCGGTAAAGCCTCTGCCTGCAGTGCAGGAGACCCTTGGGTTGGGAAGATCCCCTGGAGAAGGGATAGGCTACCCACTCCAGTATTCTTGCCTGGAAAATCCCGTGGACAGAGGAGCCTGCTCAGCTACATCCCATGCAGTCGCAAGAGTTGGACGCGACTTAGCGACTAAACCACCGCCAGCAGGCACCGCCAGAATGTAAACTGGTGCAGCCCCTATGGAGAGCAGCACAGAGGCTCCTCAAAACCTAAAACCAGAGTCGCCACATGACCCAAGAACCCTACTCCCGGACATGTATTCAGAGGAAACCCTAATTCGAAAAGATACAGGCACCCTAACGTTCACTGCAGCATTATGTACAATAGCCAGGACATGGAAGCAACCTAAATGCCCATCAACAGATGAACAGACAAAGAAAACGCGGTGTGTATACACACACTGACATAAAGGAATCTTACTTGGCCATAAAAAAGAACGAAGTAATGCTATCTGCAGCAACATGGATGGACCTAGAGATTATCATTCTAAGTGAAGTAAGGCTGCTGCTGCTGCTAAGTCACTTCAGTCGTGTTCGACTCTGCGTGACCCCATAGACGGCAGCCCATCAGGCTCCCCCGTCCCTGGGATTCTCCAGGCAAGAACACTGGAGTGGGTTG
>SJYX01002335.1:141691-152300 GCA_006410675.1 Oreotragus oreotragus | reverse complement strand
CCAGGCAAGAATACTGGAGTGGGTTGCCATTTCCTTCTCCAATGCATGAAAGAGAAAAGTGAAAGTGAAGTCGCTCAGTCTGTCCGACTGTTAGCGACCCCATGGACTGCAGCCCACCAGGCTACTCCGTCCATTGGATTTTCCAGGCAAGAGTACTGGGGTGGGGTGCCATTGCCTTCCCCGAGTGAAGTAAGGCAGAGAAAGACAAATACTGTATGGTATCACTTATGTGGAATCTCAACTATGACACAAGTGAGCCCATCTACAAAACAGAAACAGACACACAGGCATAGAGAACAGACACGCAGCTGTCAAGGGGGAGGGGGCATGGGGGAGGGATGGATTGGGAGTTTGGGGTTAGCAGATGCCAACTATTATACATAGAATGGATAAACAACAAGGTCCTACTGTACAGCACAGGGATCTCTATTCAGTGTCCTGTGATAAGCCATAATGGAAAAGAATTTTGCAAAAAGAATGTTTGTGTGTATATATATATATGTATATATGACTGAGTTATTTTCCTGTACAACACAGATTAGCACAACATTGCAAATCAACTATACTCCAACAAAATAAAATAATAAGACTATTCCCTACCAAATATTGGCCCGCTGCACACTGCTTAGAAATGAAGTGAAATTTGAGATATTAGTTAATAGAGGCATAATGCAAGGTTAAGGAGACCTTGTCCATGTACACTCTACTCCCCTCTTTTGTTGTAAAATCCTGAACAAGCTGAGGGGAAAATGAAATAACATCAGACACTGAGGTGCTAATCTGGAAGCATCAGTATCTCACCCTTCTTTGTTAAACTGGTTACTTATTCTTAAATAAAAGTGATGCATTCTTATTTTGCCACCATACCTCTAATTTCTAGCTCATCATGTGTCTTCATGGTGCCAGATACTATCCTAAGTGTAGCTTCCTAGCTGCTTCTCACAACAACCCTGTAAGTCATGTCAATCACTCACTCATTTCACAGATGAGAAAATCGAAGCAAGAGAGGTTGATTCCTGTCCAAAGGTCACCATACTTCTATATACAACATCCACAATCCAAACCCCAAAGCCATTGAGTTATGAATTTTTTTCTAAAGTCATTTTAACTTTGCAATGCATTTTCAAGGCGAGTATCCACCTGCTTTCATTACTGGATTCACATATTGTAATAAAATGATACTTGTTTTTCACTGCTATGTATAAATATCCACATCATCACCCCACCACCCCCACCAATCTTGTCCTCTCTTCTACACAATCACAGTTTGCAACACTTACACCACAGTCTGTAAATGCTGCAGTTGTATTGATGCCACTCTTATAGGATAGATCCTAGAGACCTGGCACATGAGCAGTTATTCTTGATGGGCTCAGTGACTTCAAGAAGACTTCATGGAAGAGGAAGTCTCTGAGCTCTTGCCTCTTCAAAAATAATCACAAAGAGTTTGACACATTAATTCCCTAAGGACTCTGTAAGCATTGTGACATTATATTCGAGAGCTGAACAGTGACATGAAGTTTCAGGCCCCTCTCAAGGTCCCCCTTAGAGCTGACTTGATCTTTTTTTTTTTTTTTCCTGGATACCCAAAGGATGCTTTATTTAGCATCTTCACCAAGACAGGTCTCAGCACCAATTGTTCTATGTCAATTTACTGAATCAAATTGTAATATCTGTCTTTTTCTGCAATTCTTTTGATATATATATATCTATATATATATATACACACACACACACACATATATATATATATCTTGTGTATTTCTTTTCAGTTTAAAATGCACCAAAAGATTCATTTTTATAGAAGTGGTCCTGATTCTTTTTTATTATCTCTCATCTTTGACAGTGATTTTGAGAGTACTAGGTATTTGTCTTGTTTCATGCAGAGTAGCGTGAGGGAATGTTGTGGGGTAGAAATGAAGATCTGCACAGGTTGATGGGTATGTGAGTATCAGCGTTGCTTCAGTCCAGTGGTTCATACTCTGCATGCGCACTTGAATCACCTGGAGAACTTTTCAGATTAATCTGTGCCTTTAATCACTGTAGGGTTTTGATTTAATTGGCCTGGGGATGATGCTTGAGAATCAAGTTTTAAAAGGCCCTCAGGTCATCCTGGGCTTTCCTGGTGGCTCAGTGGTAAAGAATCCACCCGTGATGAAGGAGACATAGGTTTGATCCCTGGGTCAGAAAGATCCCCTGCAGGAGGGCATGGCAACCCTGGGTTTTGATTTAATTGGCCTGGGGATGATGCTTGAGAATCAAGTTTTAAAAGGTCCTCAGGTCATCCTGGGCTTTCCTGGTGGCTCAGTGGTAAAGAATCCACCCGTGATGAAGGAGACATAGGTTTGATCCCTGGGTCAGAAAGATCCCCTGCAGGAGGGCATGGCAACCCACTCCAGTATTCTTGCCTGGAGCATCCCATCGACAGAGGAGCCCGGCAGGCTACAGTCCATGGGGTCGCAAAACAGTTGGACACGACTAAGGATTAAACGGGGCTTCCCTGGTGGCTCAGACGGTAAAGCGTCTGCCTGCAATGCGGGAGACCTGGGTTCGATTCCTGATTCGGGAAGTTCCCCTGGAGAAGGAAATGGCAATCCACTCCAGCACTCTTGCCTGGAAAATCCCTTGGACGGAGGAGCCTGATAGGCTACAGTCTATGGGGTCACAAAGAGTCGGACATGACTGAGCGACGTCACAAGGATTAAACAACAACAAAGGTAGAGCCAGATTTGCAAATTTGGAGTCTTTCCCTAGTTCTATTCAATGCAGATCAGCCATGTCAGGGCACTCACAACTGACTGTCCTCTCTCCCTCCCAGAGCTCTGCAGAACAAGGACCTCTCGTCCATGATGTCACATGGAATACCAGAAAATTCTTACCATCAGCCACACACTGATGCCCTGACCCAAAGACAGGACTCTTCTGCTCCTCTGGGAATTTTATTTTGTTTTATTCTATTGCTATTTTCTATAACTTAATTTTTTTTTTGTATTTATTTATTTTTTTGCACGAACTCCCAAACATGAACCCCCCTCCCACCTCCCACCCCACATCTTCCCTCCAGATCNTTATTTTGTTTTATTCTATTGCTATTTTCTATAACTTAATTTTTATTGTTGAATTTTTAAACTCAATGTACAGTGAACACCGGTTGTTTAGAACATCCGTAACCTGCTGGCTCTGAGATTCTCAGTATCCAGAGTCCTTCCAAGAAGTTTCCTGTTGGACCCTGGTCCTCTCAGATTGGGATTCATAGTTCCAGGTTTTTCTGAGTCCTTAAATATGGAAATTGCATTTCTGTTTCTCAGGCTTTTTAATGCTTGGATGATTTTAGAGACAAAAAGGTGTCTTTATTCTGCAGTCTTAAGTAGGGGCTCCTTGTAATTTTTTTCTACTTAATGACTCTGGCTTTGAATATATTTTAAAAATTGAGTTTTTCAACATCAGTATTAAATTTTCAAAAGATATAACGCTACTTACAAATAAAATTTTATACATGATTGAAATTCAGTGTATTGCATAATAATTTGGATTAGTAAGAAAAGGAAACACGTTCCTTTTAAATTAATCATGACTAGTTACCTATAGAGTAAACTGGCCAAATTGAAATGCACAATTAGGCATCTAATTGCATTTTAAACTTGGCTGCATGCAGAAAGAGATGATCGCATGTGTCTAATAAAATTAATTTCCTCATTTTTGGATGAAACATTATCTTTTTTTTCCATAAGAACTTGCCAAATAATCTAAAATACTAGTTTGTGTGTCTACATAGGTACATCCTATCAGGAAGTAGTTATCAATTTCAACCTAAACTACAGTGACCATGTTAAAATTTTTTTATCATAGTTCAAAGTCAACATTTCATTATCTAACCATTAGTTTTATAATAATGTGGAATTCAATCATCATTTGAGAAAAAGAAGCAAACAGACCAAATTAATCTTGTATAGAAACGGAAGGCATGAGAAAGAACAAATGCTGCCAACGAAAGCAGATGCAATCAGGGAAGAGAACAAGAGAACAACCTAACTCTCTATTGTGGCTCCAGATCCCAATACAAATGTGACGGGTCATCAACGAATTCAAGAGAACACACACTTTGTTCAGTCCCTTGGTAAACATTCATAAAGGGTTCCCTATGAGGCAGACATTGGTCTAGGCCCTGGAGGCATGAAGATGAAAAGGCATGCTTCCTGTTTCCCAGCCACTTAAATCCTTGGGAGATAAATGTGCAAATAAAGAGTAGAGCTACAGTAAGACTCCTGCCTTAGTTGGGGCCTATCCAGTGGATGTTGGCAATTTGATCTCTGGTTCCTCTGCCTTTTCTAAAACCAGCTTGAACATCAGGAAGTTCACGGTTCACATATTGCTAAAGCCTGGCTTGGAGAATTTTGAGCATTACTTTACTAGCGTGTGAGATGAGTGCAATTGTGCAGCAGTTTGAGCATTCTTTGGCATTGCCTTTCTTTGGGATTGGAATGAAAACTGACTTTTTCCAGTCCTGTGGCCACTGCTAAGTTTTTCAGATTTACTGGCATACGGAGTGCAGCACTTTCACAGCATCATCTTTTAGGATTTGAAATAGCTCAACTGGAATTCCATCACCTCCACTAGCTTTCTTCATAGTGATACTTTCTAAGGCCCACTTGACTTCACATTCCAGGATGTCTGGCTCTAGGTGAGTGATCACACCATNATTTTGTATATGATTTAATGTGGCTCAGAGGGTAAAGAATCTATGCAAAATGCAAGAAATGCAAGAGACAGGTGTTCAATCCCTGGGTCAAGAAGGTTCCCCTGGAAGAGGGCATGGCAACCCACTCCAGTATTCTTACATGGAGAATCCCACTGACAGAGGAGCCCAGTGGGCTACAGTCCATAGGGACAAAAAGAGTCGGACATGACTGAAAACTGAGCATGCACGTAAGGTAAAAATACAACCTCATCTTTGTGCATGTGTATACTCAATTTTCCTAACGTCATTTGTTGAAAAGGCTATCCTTTCTCCATTAAGTAATCTTGGCACTTTTGTATAAAGTCTTTTGACTTGGGCATTTATTTCTAGGCTCTTTATTCTATTTCATTGATCTATATGTCGTCTTTATGCCAGTACCACATTGTTTTGATTTCTGTGGCTTTGCAGTAAATTTTGAAATCAGGAAGTATGACACTTCTA
The DNA here is from genome assembly GCA_006410675.1 of Oreotragus oreotragus. Taxonomy (NCBI): domain Eukaryota; kingdom Metazoa; phylum Chordata; class Mammalia; order Artiodactyla; family Bovidae; genus Oreotragus; species Oreotragus oreotragus. Next base: position 147,121 of record SJYX01002335.1, on the reverse strand, counting down.
ACATTTCTTTTTGTAGAAGACTATTATGGCTATTTGGGAAAAACTAATTTTTAATGAGGAAGTAATGTCACTTAAAAATAAGATTAAGATAATGATTTTTATCACAGACATACAATAAAATATTCTATTCATGAATGAATGGGAACTTTTTCTCAAGGAGCTAGTCTTCTGCTGGGAGAGATGTGTTCTACATAAGATACAAAGTAAAAGTTCAGTGAAATAAACTAATAACTTAGAAATGAGGGAAATTTGAAAGAAATGAGAAACTATTTCTGGTGAAGATTAAAGGAGAAGACTTCCTTGAGGAAATACAATTTGAACTAGTTCTAAAAAAATAGAAGACCAAGATGAAGCAAGGCATTTTTGTTGATTAATTGGTTCTTCTACAGCTGTTTCTACCTTGCTTCTATATGCAATGAACGGTGTTTTCAACCTGTTTTTACATTATTTTAAAAGCTGTGATTAAAAAGTAAACACACATAACTGCTTAGATAATATCCTATATATTATCTCCTCATATTCTTTCCCAGTTTTGAGGAAAAATTGCATGAGTGTTTTCAAATGATTTCTAAATTAATGATTTAAAAAAAATACCTTATTTTAAAAGTCTGTCATAACACATCATCAAAGAAAATATGTAGATGGCAAATAAGCTCCAAATCATGTTATTAGGGAAATGCAAATTTAAACAAAAAAATTCAACTACACACCTATTAGAAAGGCCCACATCCCAAATTCTGGAAAGGATATGGAACAACGGAAACTCTCATTGCCAATAGGAATGCAAACTAGTACTGCCACTTTGGAAGACAGTTTGATGGTTTTTAAAAACCTTATATTCTTTCCATATGACTCAGCAATCATGTTCCTTGGTATTTACCCAAAGGAGGTAAAACCTCTGTCTACACAAAAACCTACACGTGGATGTTATAGAAACTATTCATAATTACCAAACCTTGGAAGCAATCAAGATGTCCTTAGGTAGATGAATAGATAAATAATTTGTAGTATAGCCAGACAATGGAATATAATTCAGCACTAAAAATAAATAAATCTGAGAAGTTAATCTGAAAAAACTGCATAGTTGGAGTCATATATCACTCTGGAAAAGGCAAACCTATAGAGACAGTAAAAAGATCAGTGTTTGCCAGGTATTGAGGGGATGGGAAATGAATAGGTTGAGCACAGAGAATTTTCAGAGCAGTGAAAATACTCTGCATGATATCATAATGACAGATACATGTTATTACATTTTGTCCAAACTCATATAATACACAGGACCAAGAGTGAACCCTAATGTAAACTCTGGACTTCGGGTGGTTATGATGTACCAATGTAGGTTCATCAGTTGTAAAAAAACGTACTGCTCTGATGGGAAATATTTATCATTGGGGAGGCTATGCATATGTGGGAGAATTTGTTAGGTAGATGGGAAATCTCTGTACTTTCCACACAATTTTGCTGTAAACTTAGAACTACACACAAAATAAAGTCTTTCTTTTAATGCCTGTTGTAAGTTTCTGTTTAAGATGACAAAACCTTTCTGGGACATAGTGGTGATGGTTAAATAACATTATGAGTGTACTTAATGCCACTGTATTGTACATTTAAAGATAGATGGTTAAAATGGTAAAAATTATGTTATGTGTATTTCTCACTAGTTTTTAAATCCTGTTTATTGTCTCAAATACAAAATTTTGCTAAATGGAAACTTCCTACAGATGTACAGAATAAAAAATACTATGTGTAACTGAAGACCTGTGGGAAATATGAAGGCTATGATAGCAGACCTAGAAATATTGGAAATAGCTGCTTGTACAAGTGACTTTATGTTCCAGGGCAGTAAACTGATAATGTATCATTCAAAGAAACAGAAGGGCTTCCAGGAAATTCAGAGAAGTTTACTAGATTTTAATTTAAATGATATGTTTAAAATCAATTAAAGAAAAAGATAATTATCTAATTCCTCGGGATAAATCCCAGGGATATATACCCAGAAAATCACATAGGTGAAACAATTTTTGATATGAAAATAAAGAGATAGAAACTTGTGCTTAGTTAAGATTTTTTTCTCCAAGAATCCAGGGGACTAGAAGAGAGGATGCAACTTTAGGCCTGGGGATCACCAGAAAGGACCCCAGAAACATTTGGCCACATTTGGCCGTCTCTTAACCGTGAATGAATTCTCTCTTCCTTGTGACTTCTTTCAAAGATGAGTCACGAGTCCAGTCTTCAGCTCTCCCTGTCCTAAAAGTCCTCAAACATTCTCAGTCCAAAAGAAAGGATTATCTGTACTTATAATGATGACCACCAACCGGAGAGAAACAAGGCTGTGAGGCTCTCAGTTCACCCATAGTAGGCATCCAGTATTTGCAAGTTCCAAGGCCAGGCAGTGGAGGAGGGGAAATATGACAATGGGTCAAAAAAGAAAGGTGGATCATGATGGTTATATTCACTAATCTGATTGAGGGGATGGTTTCAGTGATATATACATATGTCAGTTTCATCAAATTGTTCTACTTAAGTATGTGAGGTTTAATGTATGCCAAAAATTCTTCACTGAGCCTCTAAAAATAAATGTAAATAAAATGAACACATTTAAATATTTTTTTTTAAAGAAGTTGCTCTTTCAGATTCCTTCCCACTGAAGTACAGATTAGCTTGATTAGGCTTGACTGGGCTTGCTAGATTAGGAGCATGCTTACACATTTGCCAAGTATCAGCTAAGACCCACTTCGTGTGGTAAAGAGAAGAAAATGAATAGGACAATGTCTTTGAAGAGCTTATAGCATAAAAAAACTTGACACACTCGCTCATTGCAAAATAATTCAGTAAGTATTAGACTTGCAATGTTTTCATTCACTGGGTAACCACAGATGAAGCAACTTCCATAAACTCATTCTAGGATTTGGAAGGGTGTAAATGAGTAACATGCTTTGTGCCACTGTGGGACCCCAGAAGTGAAGTGCAACCAGGCGAGAGACAGTGAGCAAATGTGTGTATAACACTCAGCATTACTGAGCCCTTTCCATATTTCAGTCCCTCCCTGAAGCACTTGGCTTTTGGGAGCTCACTGAATCCTCATCAAACTTCTTTGAAATAGGAATTAACATTCTCATTTTAAAATGGAGGACTCTTATGGCAAGAGGTTAAGTAATTCACCCATCTAGTTACATCATTTTCAGTAGAAGTATTTCTGTCAGATAAATAAAATCCTTTTTTGTTGTTGCTTAAAAAAATAACATCCACATGACAGAAAAAGGTTATGTACAGAAAGCAGTCCCTGTGGACATACTACAAGTATGATTTCCTCTGAGCGACCAGAGCAAGAGAAAAAAAGAAATGATTGATTTTTACCCTGCATTTGTTAGATACAGTTTGAATATTTTGATTACAGCAGCCGTGCATTGTTTTGCAGCAAAAAACAAAGGAATTTTCTAAGGTCATGCAGCAAGAATTCAGACTCTTGAGTCTTCTTACTACAAATGTTATATCCTTAAACATCATATTGCTTTCTGTCCCAACTCCAGTATAACATATGTAGAAGACAAGTCTTTGCCCCCTTTCAAGTCTCAAGCCCCTTTTAAGTAATTCATCAGAAGACGTTCTCGAGCCCCTGTTGAACCATAATGAAATCCTGTTTACTGAAAGAAATGTAGGAAGTGCCAGTGATATTAAAACATGTTCCAGTGCTCCTCAGAGCCTTCTGAGAATGGTGCTAGCAGTCCCTCAGGAGCTCTGGGTTGCATGGGAAGATCTTGCCTTGTGACTAGACTCACTGGGGAAATTGGGCTCTGAGAGCACTCAAGCAGAAGATCTACACTGTTCTTTGGTTTGTTGTTTGCTTTGGGATTTATTTCCCTGATAGTTGGAAGCAGCTTATCTATACAACTCTCCAAGATTTATTTACCACCGTTTCAGTAATAAAAGAGACTTAGAAGAAAAGGAAACAAATATGGCAAATCTGCATTTGCAGAATTCATTTTCTCTGCATGGAAACAGAAGGCTCTTTCTGTAGTCTCCTCCATCTAAGTTGGGTTAGAATTGTCTTCCCTTATAAAGCAAAATACTGGAAAGAAAATATAAACAATGCACATATGATTAAAGAGAACAATAAATACATAAACATAAAATTTGGGAAGCCCATTCCACGGTTCCAACCACAAAGTCATTCTCTTTCTATATTTAGTTATCAGAACAGGGATTTTCATTGCATACACATAAGAAAGACTTTTGAACAGAAAAGGTCAAACTGGACATGTCAGAGAATTGAGATATGACTTTAAAACAGCAGTAATAATAGTTTTTAAATGGTAAACTTTGTAATGCATGAATGAGCTTAGAAATAGAATATTGTAGTCTAACTTCCCTTGAGTGTCCTTGCTCTGCTTAAGTAAAAGCAAGCACACCGGATCCATTTTCTTTTTCCCATGAGCTTGCCTTCTCTAATTAAGGGAGATAGTAATGGCACTTAGATTTCATCTGATCTGACTTTAGGTAATTATGGTTCATTGCAGCAATTACAAGTTACATTTGTAATGAACAATAAAGGGAGAAAATCTTTCAAATTCAGTTTATTAAGCTTTGGAAACCTTCAACAGAACGAGCAGTCAAGATATATTTACTGGACCATCAACTATTCAGTGAGAATGTCGAATTAAGTCTAAGAAACTCATGCCAAAGTCTCTCTTTACACTGTAACTCTAAACCCATTTTCTCCACAATCCTCCCCTAACTTAGCCCAGAATAATTCTGCCATTCTAATGCTTCCTTAGCATTGTATATATAGTTCACAATATTAGTTTGAATTGTCCATGAAATATGGCTCTTTCAAATAATTTCATGGGGTTTTTTCTACAAGGGCAGAAATCACCATCTCTATTTCATTTCTTTTTGTAGTTTCCAGGCAAAGTCTTCTCTTGTCCACATGTCCCAGTTAAATTCCTTCTCTCTGAGGCCTCCCCATCATCTCAAGATCCAGCTGGGACTCTAGTTCATTTCAGAAGTTTCTCCTAACCATTCCAAAACTAGACCCTTCCCCACAACATCTCCTGCGTCTACCACTTACTTCACTCCTATAGCATAATGTCTCACATTATTAAGAACTGTTAGTTCCTTAAAAACAAATAAGCAAACAAGATTGGCCCATCTGCCTGCCACATATTATCAAAATTCACCCAGGCAGCCAAAGAGTGTTTATCAACTTCACTTTAAAAAATGAACACATAGAATGAGAGCTCTTATAAGTTCATTCAACTAAACATTGTCACTTCTTGAAGAATTAATGTCTTCAAATCTTCTCTCTATAGATAGAAGATTGATTGCTCATGGGATGATTTTTTGTTAAGTTTTCTCTAAATCCTGATATTCTAAACAAATTTTTGAGTCATATTTGCTACCTCTAAGTGAAGCACACATGAATAGAAATTC
>SJYX01002335.1:120487-136497 GCA_006410675.1 Oreotragus oreotragus | reverse complement strand
GTGGTTAGGACTCTGTGCTTTCATGGCTGAGTGCCTGGATTCGATTCCTGGTCAGGAAAATAAGATCCCATAAGCTGTGTGGCATGGTAAAAAAAAAAAAGGCAAAAAAAAACCTAAAAAAAGAAAACTATTATACCAGGAAACATATGATAGATATGTAACACATAGTATAGTGTATAATGGTAAAATGAATCCCTGACTTCAATCCAACTAAAAAAAAAACTCATACTATAATAGTAGCCCTGAAGATCCCCTGTGCAATGTTTTTCACCAGTCACATTTCCCTCTTTTTATTCTAACTCCACAGCATAATGTTTTTCTTGTTTTAAAATTTTGTATTGTTAGGTAGTTAGGATAGGAAAAAGGAGTCTAGAACGGTGGTGGCTAAAAGATAAGGAAGGGAAAAGCCCACGAAAATGGAACAAAGGAAGATCCGAGGACCAGAGTGAGGACTTCAGGCAGAACAAACAGCACTCCTGGCCGGGGGCTCTCTTGCTCTTTCTTCTCTTCGTGTCTTTTGGGTCCTCATGCCGTCATGCCTCGAGGATGTATTTTCCTTTATTTTCTAAATAAAACTGAGCTGTAACACAGAGCTGTGACACTGGTCTGTCCGAGGGCTGTAGTGCTGGTCTGTCGCTTCAAATTTTGGTTGTGACGAGAATGAACTGAGGAAATTACACACTCCCCTAACACAAGGTTAATTATTGTTTTATACCAATCAGATCAGTAAAAATCTAAAAGGCTGTTGATGACAAGTATAAGAGATGACATGGCGAAATGGGTATTTATTTACATATTTCAGGAGTATACATTTCTAAAATCACTTTGGAAAATAATGTAGCATTATCTAATAAAGATAAAAATGTGGAAATCCCATGACTGACAATCCTGCCCTTGCCCATGTAACCCAAAGATATTTACAAAGACATATAGAACAGTACTGTTTGTAATGACAGAAAGCTGAAGATAACAAATATCCATCCAAGGAGAATTGTTAAATAAAAGTAATATATTTCTACAACAGAAAAATCTGTAACAGTAAAAATCAACTATTGTTGAATAAATCAGTATAGTCAATTCTCAGAGATAAAGAGGGGAAAAAAAAAAGGACACAAAAAGCACAAAGCATAAAAGAATAGATATAGCTATACCACGTCATTTATACTATTGAGGAGTGTGTAATTTCCTTGGTTCTGTCTCTTCACATGAAAATTTGAAGCGACGGACCAACATTATAGCCCTCCTATGGATCAGCGTTACGCCTCCCAGACAGACCAGTGTCACAGGTCTTGGACAGATCAGTGTTACAGCTCCATGTTACAGCTCGGTTTTATTTAGAAAATAAAGGAAAATACATCCTTGAGGCTTGAGGGCATGACGACCCAAAAGATGCGAAGAGAAGAGAGAGAGAGAGCAAGACAGACCCTGGCCCTTTGGCTTCTCCTTATATATCTACATCTATATATTCTATATAGATGTATATAGAAAAAAAAAAAATATATATATATATATTTTTTTTTTTTTCCCCCCTCCTCCCCCTGGGCCTGTAAACTGGGCTAGCCAGGAGTACTTTGTTCTAACTGAGATCCTCAGTCTGGTCCTCAGATCTTCCTTTGCTCTATTTTCACGGGCTTTTCCCTTATCTTTTAGCCACCGCCTTTCTGAACTCCGTTTTCCTATTCTAACTACCTAACAATTGGTTTTCAATGTGGCTCAGTGGTAAAGAACTGCCTGCCAATGGAGGAGATACGGGTTTGATCTCTGGGTCAGCAAGATACCCTGGAGGAGGGAATGGCAACTCACTCCAGTATTCTTGCCTGGAAAATCGCATGGACAGAGCAGCCTGGCAGGTTACAGTCCATGGGGTCTCAAAGAGTTGGACAGGACTACGCCTTTCTGAACTCCGTTTTCCTATTCTAACTACCTAACAATTGGTTTTCAATGTGGCTCAGTGGTAAAGAACTGCCTGCCAATGGAGGAGATACGGGTTTGATCTCTGGGTCAGCAAGATACCCTGGAGGAGGGAATGGCAACTCACTCCAGTATTCTTGCCTGGAAAATCGCATGGACAGAGCAGCCTGGCAGGTTACAGTCCATGGGGTCTCAAAGAGTTGGACAGGACTTAGTGACTAAGCGACAACAAATGACTAACATAAATGTGCTTTCATGTGTCAATTGGCTATTTGTATTTCCTTTTCTGTGAAATGCCTATTACTGTGCCCATTTTTCTACTGAATTTTCTTAAGAATTCTTTGCATATTCTGGATAGTAGTCCTTTATTATTTTCATGTGTAGCAAATAGCTTTCCCAGCTTGAAGTAATTATGTGTCTTCTGATTAACTATATTTCTTAATTTTAATGGGGTTTAAATGATTAATTCTTTTATTTACTGCTTTAATTTTTTTTGTTTAATAAATCTTTTTGTAATGCAAAGGTTTTTTAGTAGGTCTTAACATTTTATCTGCATGAGGTAGGCATTGGATATTATTTTTTTCCACATGAAAAACCAATTATCTTAATATCTACCCTTGTCACGGTGATCTGCCATATTATTCATGTCATAGATTAAGTTACCATAAATGGGTGGTTTGTTTTAGGATTTTCAACTGTGGTCCATTTAAGTTATATATGTCTTTTTCTTATACAAATAATACATTGCTTTATTTAGTTACTATCGCTTAGAAAATTTTATCTGCTAAAGAAAATTATCTTTCCTTGCTCTTAAAAAATTTCTTGGGTATTTGGCATTTGGTTTTCTGAGTATATTTTAGAAGTAGCTTGCCAAAGTCCATAAAAACTCTGCTGGGACTTGGATTAGCATTCCGTTAAATCTGTGAATCAATTTACATTTTTATGATATTATTTTCCTATCTTTGAAGATGGTATATCTTTCTACTTATTTAGATCTACTTTAATGTCTTTCAGTAAAGTTTTATGATTTTCTTCATTTAGGTATTTTATATTTTAAAAAAGATATTTCTAGGGTACTTTACATTTTTTTGGTCACTATGATATATGATTTGTTCAAAAATGCATGTGCATGCTCAGTCACATTAGTCGTTTCCAACTCTTTGTGACTTCATGACAGTAAGCTGCCAGACTCCTCTGTCCATCGGATTCTCCAGGCAAGAATACTGGAGTGGGTTGCCACGCCCTCCTCCAGGGGATCTTCCCAATCCAGGGATGGAACCTGGGTCTCCTGCCTTGCAGGTAGATACTTTACTGCTGATCCCAAAGTACATTATCAAAAGTACATTATCTGACTTGTTGTGGCTATCGCACTGAAATAAAATGCAGTTTGGGTATATTAATGTTATATCTAGCAAAGTATTATGTGTACCTCATACTGATTTGACAACCAAATATATTAAGAAATGATCACCACAATAAATCTGGTAACCATCTGTACCATACAAAATTATTAGTTACATGGACTATATTCTTTACGTTGTTCCTTACATTACTGTGACTTATTTATTTTATAATTGGAAGTCTGTACCTTTTAATCTCCCTTCATCTATTTCACCCAACACCCACCAGTTTGCTCTAAGTCTGTTTAATGTTAATTATTTGTATATTATTTTGCATTTTTGTATATAGTTTTCTGTAGTTATATCATCTATGAGTAATGACACTTTGGCTTCTTACAGGCTATTTTTTTATAACTCTTATTCATATTTTTATTATAACTGTACTGGCTAGAATTTTCAGTATAAAGTTGAGAAGATGTGTTGATAGTGAGCATACTTTTTTATAATTTAAAATAACTACTTCTAATTTTTCAATCTTTGTGGTGATTTTTTGATAGCTAAGCTTTACTTAAGGAAGCTTCTTTTTATTTCTAGTTTGCTAAGGAATTGCTCTTTATTATGAATACTTTATTGTATTGTGGTCTTTTCCTGCATTTATTGAGATACTATGATTGTAACACTTTTCTATTTTGTTCTGTGAAAGTGATGAATTACTTCAATGCATTTCTAATGTTCAAGTACTCCTGTATTATTGGAATATACTTAGCTTATTTGAGATAGAACTATATGATTGCCATTCTCTTTGTTCAACATTCCTTGTGTCACTGATATTCCTTCCTGGTTTATTTTGTTTATGAAATAAGTCTTTTAGAATTTTTTGTTATATTCTGTGTGTGTGTGTGTGTTAGTAGCTCAGTCATGTCCAAGTCTTTGTGACCCCATGCATTTTAGCCCACCAGGCTCTTTTGTCCATGACTTCTTCAGGCAAGAATACTGGAGTGGGCAGCCATTTCTTTCTCCAGAGGATCTTCCTGACCCAGGGACTAACTCAGGTCTCCTGTGTTGCAGGCAGACTCTTTACCTTCTGATCCACCAGGGAAGCCCTGAACATTCTGTTTTCTTAAGCTCCAAAATCACTGGACAGTGACTGCAGCCATGATATAAAAGATGCTTGCTCCTTGGAAGGAAAGCTCTGATAAACCTAGGCAGTGTTTAAAAGGCACAGACATAACTTTGCCAACAAAGGTCCATGTAGTCAAAGCTATGGTTTTTCTAGTAGTCATGTACGAATGTGAGAGTTGGACCATAAAGAAGGTTGAGTGCTGAAGAATTGATGCTTTTAAATTGTGATGCTGGAGAAGAGTACTCAGAGACCCTTGGATTGCAAGGAGCTCAAACCAGTCAATCCTAAAGGAAATCAATCCTGAATATTCATTGGAAGGACTGTTGCTGAAGTACTAATACTTTGGCTAGCTGATGTGAAGAACTGATTCACTGGAAAAGACCCTGATGCTGGGAAAGATTGGAGGCAAAAGGAGAAGGAGGTAGGAGAGGATAAGATGGTTAGATAGCATCACCAACTCAATGGACATGAATTTGAGCAAATACTGGGAGATATTGGAGGACAGAAGGGTCTGGCAGGCTGTAGTCTATGGTGTCGTAAAAAGAAAGGACTTAACAACTGATCAAAAACAGCAACAGTCATCAAGACTTTCAGCTTATGTTCATTTTAAACTTTTCTTTGATTTTCCTAGAAATGGAAATTACAGATAGACCTTTTCTCCTACTCCCTTCTCATTATTAAAGTTGTCAGTATGATAGCATAGGACTGAGGGTCATGTCAGGACACAAGATCCAGCTTTGTAATTAAATTACATTGTGACCTTAGGTAAATTCTTTCTTATCTCTGGAACCTAGTATTTCCTTGAAAAATCAGAAAACATGCTAAGAGCCCTCCTAGCTCCCACACAATGAATAGGGACAAATAATATTTGTGCAGTGTTAAATGACAAAGCAGAAGGGGGCTGAGGAACATAAAGGGAGCAATTTGAGAAAAATAGGGAAAGAAAAGCCAATGTTACATGTTATATGCGCTTCGTTTACAACTTTCTGGCCAGAAAGTTGTATGTGAAAGATGGATATGTGCCCCCGTGCCATATCCATCATTTGTTAATTCAGAAGCACACCTTGTGTCCAGCATCTCCGAAAATGGTGGCCTCTTGTTGGACTCTCAGTTCTTTCAGCATTAGTAAGCTGAAACATGAGGCTGCAGAGATAAAACCAAAAGCCTAATTGGGAAGGAGAAGGGATACCGTTTTCTGAATTTCATAGGAGTTTCACGTACCCTGTAGTTCTACTCACTGTAGGGATCAGGGTACTGGGTTAATTTGAAGATTTGTTTAAAAAATTAAAAACAAGTGTTCAGTGAATGGTGACCTTGGATTGTTACCTTTATTTCTCACATTCTTAGCATTTTCACATAGAAAATGAGGGTAGTATCATTGCGGACCACAGACCATTAAAAATGATATGATGAACTGTGAAAAGTTTTGAAAATGTTGAGTCATACTCTCCCAAGTGTCTGATTCTTTCTGTCTTCTGACCATAGTTATTTGCACCTGAACCCATCAGCTTTAGCTTTACTAGACTACAGACTTCTTCACAGCAGGAACTGTGACTGATTTATATCTGTATCCCTCAAGGAGCCTAGAGCAAAGCCGATTCTCACTGTTGGAAAAGTATACACAGAACAGATAGAATAAAAGTGTGAAAAGTCAGCCAGCCATTAGTGATATGAGTGGAGAACTCCCCATCCGCCACCACCACTCCCCTCCCCCACCACACGCACAGCTCAGGAACTGATTTGCTTGGATTCAACTTAAAAGGGGGAAAGTTCTTTACTTGAAAGTTTAAGACAAAATGGTCAACTAATTCTAGAACATATCTAACCTTAAGATGTTCTGTGCTAACAGTGGAAAAGAGTGGGTGCCTTCATATTCTTGTTGGCATCACATTTCTTTTGAGAGACGTTCCCTTTCTCAGAAGACCATATGGAAAGCAAATGATGTAAAAAATGAATCACAGTAAAAGAGGTTAGGAGAAAAGAGACAGGGATTATCCAGCTCAAAGAGAATTCCACACATAAGCAAGTAAATGTAATAACTTTATTGGATTTCTAAATATAATAACATAGTTGCAATTTTTAACATATTTATTCTTATAGAGCATTGGAAAAACAATTGATAGAAAAAAAAACTGATAAGAGGGTAAATAGAAACATGATTTAATAGAGGTGGTAATACATAAATACAAAAGAAAATAACCCAAATCACTTGCTTATAACAGATTTTATTCTCTTATTTTTATAAGGAACCGCGAGGGCTATGTTGATGGTTCATGGTGTAGAGGAGAGATGTAATTTGCTAAGAATAAAAAAAGAGAAATCTGCATTTTGGGAATACCATGGCTCTGTCAGTGTCATGTATGTGTAAGAAGGCACATTCTCTACATGTTTTGGTCACCTTCCCTAAGTCAGAGAATGCTATTCAGATTTGTAGCGATCATGGTGGGGCTATGATTGCAGTTAGTAGGAAGTTCTTGTTCTTTGACACATTTAGCATAGAGAAAACCTGGCTTAATCCCTCTTTCCCACGATCTATCTTTTTGTAAATACCACTCAACGTTTACATAAAACTCTCTCATAGTCATGATCAGATTGAAACCTGGAGCAAAACCATGCTATATCTTTCCCAGTCTATCTTGTTTCCAAGGAGGAAAAACTCTATGGTATTCAACTGCCCCTTTGATATCATGGAGATTTCTGAACTCTTATCTAGCACATTTTTCTCTAAAAAAATTGAAAATGGCTAGTGTCAAAACTGAATAAAGTAAAAACATAACAAGAACATGAACAGGAAGAGTAGACAGTTTTAGAGAAGAGTATCACTTTCTTCGAGGAGACAAGTCATCTCATAAAATGAAGACAACTAAGGAAAGGTGGTCCACACTCCAGAAATGATAAAACCATGGTCCATTCTGCCCTCCTCCCTAGTTTAAGCAATGGAGCCCCTTAGATGGAAAGCAGAATGGTGACTGATGTTGATGACATGGAAGCATCTTCCATTGCTTGTCTCCCTTTACTTCCTGTTGGTGAAATTGGGTGGGATAGGAGACAACTTTGTGACCAAGAGGGATGGCAAGAGCTTCCTTAGGGAAAGCCTCACTGGAGGTAACTTGCTTTTCCAAAGCAGAGACAGAATCAGGCAAACATGGAGCTAACTGACTTCTAAGGGAAGAGAGCGACTTGGCAAGTGTAATCTGCCAGCTGGTTGAGTCAGACGACACATTGAGAAAGATCTTTTTTGGAAGCACGTCCTCCCTTCAACCCTTTTCCTAAAATCATACATAGTCTACTTTGCCCCATGGGTCTGGACCCTCTCTTATTGCCACAGCTGGGTAAGAATCCAACTTTGTAGGCTGAGCTGCTGCTCCATTGACAATATCTACAGTTGTTGTATCAGTGACAGAACCATGGAAACAAAAGCCAATAGATAACATGTGCTACTATTTTTAGGAGTCAAAGTAAAGATGCTCTAAGGATCTGGCAAGGGCATTTGGCCCCCTGAGCCTCCAATTGTCAGAGCCAAGACTTTTCTTTAGTTTTCACTGATATGAGCCTGAGAGATAAAAGGAGAAGCAATGTGCTGACATTCTAAGCTCACCAATGCTTAGTTTATAAAACACACATATGACACATATCCTAATAGAGGCCCTGGCTCATTGATTCTCTTAAACAACCTTTTTTTCCTGACTAAATGTTCCAGTTCCATGAAGCATAATCTATTCCCTTGAAGTAGAGTACAGGAAACCTCAGCAATATGCCACCATCCAGTAGGATAAAAATATAAAGTGGCTGTATCAGCAAGGAATGCTCAGGAAATGTGCTTGCAGCCTGTTTCACGGTGCCACTCGGGAGGGGATATTGGAAATGAGTGACTTTCTTCCATTTGGCAAGGTTTCCTTATCTTAGCACCTACTCCTTTCAATGGTGTGTTTTTGAAGGCTGCACGGTATGACTCTGGGTACCGTGTGTACATACATATGTAGGAAGAACGTCTATGTTTCTCAGAATAGGCACTTTTTGAAGGCAGTACATCTAAAAGTAAAGTTAATAGAGCCTATATTTAGCGCTCATCTTCTCACTTTGCTGATGTGTATGCTGAACAGAAGATCACAGATTTGAGTCAGTCTCGCAAAGAGGCCAGAGTCGGCAAATGGCTATATTCAGAGCTGGGGAAGTCTTGCCAACTCAACTGTAGCTGTTAAAAGGCAGACTTGGAGAAGGTGCAATCGTTTTTCTCAAAGGTGACAGCACAGAAGGAGAAAAGCCGTGACAAAGCCATGAAATAAAAGCTGGTGTGTGCAGCTCAGAGAAAATTACTATCCTCCCGCTTTGCACCTTCATGCCATGGTCTACGTTTTGGAACAGATTTGCTACCAGAAACTTCTTTCTTTTCCCTTCCTTTTTTGGGGGGTGCATCTCATAACTGCACATGCTCCCAATAGAGAAGGAGGCAGCCCCAAGTCTATTTAATGAATGATAAAGGTGAAGTTTAAANAGATGGAAAGCAGAATGGTGACTGATGTTGATGACATGGAAGCATCTTCCATTGCTTGTCTCCCTTTACTTCCTGTTGGTGAAATTGGGTGGGATAGGAGACAACTTTGTGACCAAGAGGGATGGCAAGAGCTTCCTTAGGGAAAGGCTCACTGGAGGTAACTTGCTTTTCCAAAGCAGAGACAGAATCAGGCAAACATGGAGCTAACTGACTTCTAAGGGAAGAGAGCGACTTGGCAAGTGTAATCTGCCAGCTGGTTGAGTCAGACGACACATTGAGAAAGATCTTTTTTGGAAGCACGTCCTCCCTTCAACCCTTTTCCTAAAATCATACATAGTCTACTTTGCCCCATGGGTCTGGACCCTCTCTTATTGCCACAGCTGGGTAAGAATCCAACTTTGTAGGCTGAGCTGCTGCTCCATTGACAATATCTACAGTTGTTGTATCAGTGACAGAACCATGGAAACAAAAGCCAATAGATAACATGTGCTACTATTTTTAGGAGTCAAAGTAAAGATGCTCTAAGGATCTGGCAAGGGCATTTGGCCCCCTGAGCCTCCAATTGTCAGAGCCAAGACTTTTCTTTAGTTTTCACTGATATGAGCCTGAGAGATAAAAGGAGAAGCAATGTGCTGACATTCTAAGCTCACCAATGCTTAGTTTATAAAACACACATATGACACATATCCTAATAGAGGCCCTGGCTCATTGATTCTCTTAAACAACCTTTTTTTCCTGACTAAATGTTCCAGTTCCATGAAGCATAATCTATTCCCTTGAAGTAGAGTACAGGAAACCTCAGCAATATGCCACCATCCAGTAGGATAAAAATATAAAGTGGCTGTATCAGCAAGGAATGCTCAGGAAATGTGCTTGCAGCCTGTTTCACGGTGCCACTCGGGAGGGGATATTGGAAATGAGTGACTTTCTTCCATTTGGCAAGGTTTCCTTATCTTAGCACCTACTCCTTTCAATGGTGTGTTTTTGAAGGCTGCACGGTATGACTCTGGGTACCGTGTGTACATACATATGTAGGAAGAACGTCTATGTTTCTCAGAATAGGCACTTTTTGAAGGCAGTACATCTAAAAGTAAAGTTAATAGAGCCTATATTTAGCGCTCATCTTCTCACTTTGCTGATGTGTATGCTGAACAGAAGATCACAGATTTGAGTCAGTCTCGCAAAGAGGCCAGAGTCGGCAAATGGCTATATTCAGAGCTGGGGAAGTCTTGCCAACTCAACTGTAGCTGTTAAAAGGCAGACTTGGAGAAGGTGCAATCGTTTTTCTCAAAGGTGACAGCACAGAAGGAGAAAAGCCGTGACAAAGCCATGAAATAAAAGCTGGTGTGTGCAGCTCAGAGAAAATTACTATCCTCCCGCTTTGCACCTTCATGCCATGGTCTACGTCTTGGAACAGATTTGCTACCAGAAACTTCTTTCTTTTCCCTTCCTTTTTTGGGGGGTGCATCTCATAACTGCACATGCTCCCAATAGAGAAGGAGGCAGCCCCAAGTCTATTTAATGAATGATAAAGGTGAAGTTTAAACGACAAAATAAAAAGCAAAGTAATTAATTGCATAGATAACACAGTAAAAGTTCAAAAAATCCTGCTGTGAAAGTTTTACGTTTCACTTAAGGCACATCAAATTGCAAAATTTCATTTGTGTTAAATAATCAGACAATCAATGCCATCTCGAATTCTATTTGCTTTTTCATATATTTCTTAAAAATTAATGAGGACAAATTCAGATTTTGGGTAGGAGGTGGTATTCTGATTGTTTAATAAGAATTAATTCTTGGGTAATTTGCTCATCAGCTTTCCCAAGAGAATAAAAGGGGACCAAAAAGAAGAAAGTTATTTAAAATTTTTTTTCAATGACTTCTTTATAAACTACTGGTCTTTCAACCATTGGTTCAGACATTTCAGTTAAGTAAGAAGGCTGGCATGGTTTACCCCAGTTTCAACTTGCTATCTAGTGAGGCAGGTCCGAGGCACTTAACACTTTTTGGCAATTTCATCCTGATATGTTACTGTAATGGCATTCATCTAAAAACTAAGCAGAAGGCACAGAGGGTTAGTGACATGCACACACTGCCAAATATCAACTCACCTTTTACTGTGACAAAGTTAAAACATGAGGCCATTCCCATTGTTTGCATTTAAATGATAAAATCCTGTTTCCTCTCAAAGTCTGAATTTGAAGGAATGAAACATGTTGGCAGATACATCATAACTTGGCCATGCTATTCTCCTACTTCTAGTTTATAATTACTAAGGGATCATCAATTGTCACCCAAAGAGAAAGAGAGATGAAAAGGAACTGGATTTTTTCCCTTTATATTTGTCTCCTGAGAAAGAAGAAAAAGAAGAAATGTATCCAAGAAAAGCTAGCTCTCTCTCTTTTGCACTTTCTAAACTAGTTCAGAAATGGAGTGAAATGATTTGATGAGGGAAGACTTTAGGCTTAATATTTACTCCCTCATGACGGAGGAAAAGGAGTTAAAAAAGCAACTCTTATTTTTACACAACAGAAAGAAGGAAAGCAGGCACTGGAGAAAGCGGTAACACAATGTATCAATAATAATCACCCAAGAATTGTTCTTATCTGGACTCCCAGCAGACAGATACATAGAGACTCCAGCTGCAGAGATAAATACCTTAGTTTCCACCCCCACCTCAAATTGCTTTGGCATACTCTAAAAGATAAATGGATCCGTACAAAATTTAAATAGCTTTTTCTTTTCTTTTTTGGCAGTCACAAAATTGGGTCAGGTCTAGGAATTATTAGTTTCTTGGCCTGAAAAATCCAAGTGTTTTAAAATAAGATTTCCTTTTTGAAGCATCAGCTTTCTTGGAAGATGTGTGTGTGTGTATGAAATAGTGTATGTGAGTGTGTGAACATGTGTGCATGCAGGTGCACGAGTGAGTGTTCTGAAGACAACACAATGATATTTTTCCTAGTTATGAGGGGTAACATTGTGTATAATGGAGGAAGGAAAAATGCATTCATAATTTCTTTTACATTATGTAAAGATAAATTCGAGTTTATGGCTGTCTTTATTTTTTTTTAAAGAGCTACTTTTTCATATTCAAAGCCTCACTGTCCTTTTATTCCTTGTCTAAGACATTACAGGTTCCACCCAAGTGAGTCTCAGCTCAGGTATACCTACCTAGAAAATTCTGAAGAGTTCTCAAAGTGCTTCCTCTGCTAAGCCACTCCTGTGTGTGTGTGTGTGGGCGGGGGGGGGGCGGGGTACATCATTGACTTTACGAGAATCATTTTCCACTCCATCAATCATAACATCAAACCTCACTGGAAAATGAAGCTCCTTCCTGGTGTCTGAATGCCATCTCAGCCAAAGCCATTCAACTGCTGCCCCCTCTGGCACTGCCTATATTTCCCAGGTGTGCAGATCGGAAAGAGGTGAGAAGCCACTTGTTATTTAACTTGGCCCTCATTAATCCCAGGGAATTTAGCAGAAGGATAATGAGACCGATTTGATGGATGGAAGCCTCCCGGGAAAGAAGATGCCTAGAAAGCATATTAGGTAAGCTCATTTTAAGGTTCCCTGCAGTAGATTTAACTCAGATGAAGAAATAATATTTTTCAGTTAACAGATTTTAACTTCAAGTCAAACAACTACAATGAGAAATGAGAGGAACTGAAACCCAAGAGGGCACATCAAAAGGCACTGCTTCCAGATGGACGCTGCTCAAAAGGAGGCATACCTTGTTGTTGAATTGCCACATTTCATGTTCTAGAACATACAGGCTGGCTTCCAAGTAAGCAATCTGGAAACAACAGTACCAAACTCCCCATGATAAGCCCACAGGAAACACAAAATGACAACAGGAGGGGAAGCCCAGGCTCTTAAAGAGCAAAAGGCAGGTGGCAGAATCACGATTCATCCCATAGCAATTTTCCCGGACATTTCAAGGTCAAGGTCGCTTGGTTGGCTCGGAAATGCCTGATCCTGTGACATACATTTGGTGGGGCCCTGATAAATGTGAGCTGAGAGAGAGGACAGCATGCATTGTTTACCTGCAGGAGTTCCTGTCTCTGTGGGGCATAAATCGTAGCCCACATAAGAGAAAAATGTCTTAAGGATCAAGTCACTTCTGTGTGTCATCACTGAATTCTAAATGTGTGGGCTCGTTGATATTCGGAACCTCACAGTTCCAGAGAGTTTTTCAGTTAATGTAAAGCAAACCAGAGTCTCTGGGGAAATTTGCTGCAGTGTACTTCAGTGCCAGTGTTTGCTCTTCCCGGTGCCCTTCCTCACTGGCTCCGTCACACTGCCAATCAGACAGACTGCCTAGCAGTTTCCCACAAGAAAACACAGAAAATGCATGCACGCTTTGAATGGTCTCAAACCCCACAGCACCCCTATGCCTTTGCCACCTGATAGCTGGGTGATCTATGTGAATTTCTTGGATGCCTTCAAACTGGGGCCCCGGGGGTCTGTAAGAAGCATCCAGCATGCTCTGAGGTATTTGGTGCCCTGAAAGCAGCCACTGGAGAGAACACTGGACTTGCCAGATCTGGGTACGTCCCCAGGTCTGCCACTTACCAGCTCTTACTGCTTCTGGCAAGTCACTTAACGATTCTGAGCCTTGGCTTTCTTTCAGGNCTTCCGTAACTATGTGAAGTGAAGTCGATCAGTCGTGTCCGACTCTTTGGAGACCCCATGGACTGTAGCCTACAGGGCTTCTCTGTCCATGGAATTTTCCAGGCAAGAGTACTGGAGTAGGTTGCCATTTCCTTCTCCAGGGGATCTTCCCCACCCGGGGATCGAACCCAGGTCTCCCACACTGCAGGCAGCCGCTTTGCTGTCTGAGCCACCAGGGAAGCCCGCTGTAACTATGCAGAATAACAAATGTTAACTAGATGTATTGTGGTGATCATTTCACAATACATACAAATTTTGAATCTTTATGCTGACATCTGAAACTAATATAATGTTGTATGTCGATCACAGAGCTTCCCACATAGCTAGGACAGTAAAGAATCTGCCTGCAATTCAGGAGACCAGGGTTTGCCCCTTGGGTTGGGAAGATGCTGTGGAGAAAGGAATGGCAACCCACTTCAGTGTTCTTACCTGGAGAATCCCATGGACCGAGAAGCCTTTTGGGCTATAGTCCATGGGGTTGCAAAGAGTCAGACACAACTGAGCAACTAACACTGCTACTCCTCTGTCAATCATACCTCAATTAAAAAATCACGGTAAATTTAAAAGTCAGAGGGCTTACTAAGTCTCTGCAAAGAAGCATGATGTTCTGAGAATTACTGTCCATGACATTTAGAAAGCAATGTCTTCTTTCTTTATGCTTCTATAGCTCTATTACAGTTTTTGGTCCATAGTTCTGCTTCTTTAACTAGTATATTAGTTTCATAACATATAACCATAAGTTGGGTGGCTAAAAACAATAGAAATTTATTCTCTCAAATACGTGGAGGCTAGAAGTCTGAAATCAGGGTTTCATCAGAACCATGCTTTCTCTCCAAGCTGCCGGGAAGAATTCTTCCCTGCTTCTTTGTAG
The DNA here is from genome assembly GCA_006410675.1 of Oreotragus oreotragus. Lineage (NCBI taxonomy): Eukaryota > Metazoa > Chordata > Mammalia > Artiodactyla > Bovidae > Oreotragus > Oreotragus oreotragus. The sequence goes on along the minus strand of SJYX01002335.1, from coordinate 122,086 downwards.
CTTTTGGGGGTTGTCATCTATCTTTGGCCTTCTCTGGCTTGTAGACACATCACTCAGATCTCTGCCCCCCATCATCATATGCATTTTTGCTGTGTGTCTCAGTTCAGTTCAGTAACACAGTCGTGTCCAACTCTGCGACCCCATGAACTGCAGCACACCAGGCTTCCCCGTCCATCACCAACTCCCAAAGCTTGCTCAAACTCATGTCCAACAAGTCAGTGATGCCATGCAACCATCTCATCCTCTGTCGTCCCCTTCTCCTTCTGCCTTCAGTATTTCCCAGCATCAGGGTCTTTTCAAATGAGTCAGTTCTTCTCATCAGGTGGCCAAAGGATTGGAGTTTCAGCTTCAGCATCAGTCCTTCCAATGAATATTTAGGACTGATTTCCTTTAGGATGGACTGGTTGGATCTCCTTGCTGTCCAAGGGACTCTCAAGAGTCTTCTCCAACACCACAGTTCAAAAACATCACTTCTTCTGCACTCAGCTTTCTTTACAGTCCAATTTTCACATCCATACATGACTACTGGAAAAACCATAGCTTTGACTAGATGGAATTTATTGGCAAAGGAATGTCTCTGGTTTTTAATATGCTGTCTAGGTTTGTTATAGCTTTTCTTCCAAGGATAAAGCGTCTTAATTTCATGGCCGCAGTCACCATCTGCAATGACTTTGGAGTCCAAGAAAATAAAGTGTGTCACTGTTTCCACTGTTTCCCCATCTATTTGTCATGAAGTGATGGGACTGGATGCCATGATCTTAGTTTTTTGAATGTTGAGTTTTAAGCCAGCTTTTTCACTCTCCTCTTTCACTTTCATCAATAGACAAGAGGCTGTGTGTCTATGTGGACATATTTCCCTCTTCTTATAAGGGCACCAGTCATTGGATTAGGGCCCACCTCATTTAAGATGACCTCATCTTAAGTTGATTTCATCAGCAAAGACCGTATTTCCAAATAAGATCACAGGTACCAGGGATCAGAAATTTGTACCTATCTTATTGTGGGAGAGAAGAGACACAATTCTACTCACTACAGTAGATAATTTTTTTTTAAGGATAAAGCAACATTTGTGAGCTTTCCCCATGGCTCAGTGGTGAAGAATCCATCTGCAATGTAGGAGACGTAGGAGAGGTGGGTTCAATCCCTGGGTCAGGAAGATTCCCTGGAGGAGGGCATGAGAACCCACTCAAGTATCCTTGCCTGAAAAATCCCATGGACAGAGGAGCCTGGTGGCTTATAGCCCATAGCATCACAAAGAATCAGACATGACTGAAGCAACTGAGCGCACACATACACACACATCAATATCACCCTCTGCAACCAGGAAACTTGCTAAACTAAATTTCAGCTTACCAAAAACTCACGTGGACATAAACATAGCAGTGTTTAAGAAGCAGCAGCATCTTGCTGGCTGAGATTCAGAATTGCCAAGAAGTAGAGATAAAGAGATGGGAATACCAGACCACCTGACCTGCCTCTTGAGAAATCTGTATGCAGGTCAGGAAGCAACAGTTAGAACTGGACATGGAACAGCAGACTGGTTCCAAATAGGAAAAGGAGTACGTCAAGGCTGTATATTGTCTCCCTGCTTATTTAACT
>SJYX01002335.1:99812-111645 GCA_006410675.1 Oreotragus oreotragus | reverse complement strand
AAAAAAAACTGGCTGGGATTTCTTAAATGTAATAAAGCTGTCATAACAAAAGGATGGGATTTTGATTTTTTTTCTATACTTTCATGCCACTTTTACCACTTAGAAAAGTAAGTACTTTATCACACTGAGTAGAACTTTTTTAAAGGTGGCTAATATGGCAAGCCCTCTGACCTGTCTACATCCAGGCCTTGCATGGCATAGGTCTCCACAGCCTTAATTATACTGTTGAGAACCTGCCTTGAACAGCTCCTTTTTCCATAGCAGAGACTCACTCCTGTGGTAATGAGAGAAGAACATATGCAGACAGAATAATGTCCAAAATACATTATTGTTTGATTGTATGTCCTTAGTCAATGCTGTACACACCTGGGCAAGACATATCTCAATGTGTGACTCCTGTTGTCAAATAATGATTTATGTGTTGAACAGAGAAAAACTAGCAAAGTTTGTAGACCAATTATTGACACTCTTGCTTTTGATGATGGTTTGACATTGATTTTAAACTTTATCTGAGTTATCATATTTTACCTTATAATCCTTAAACAAAGCTGAAGAGTTGATGATGGTGATTAAGGAAACTGAAGCCAGTGTGTCTACAACACGTGTGTCACCAACAACTGATAAAGAGAGGGGCCAAAGAAAGCAGAAAGTTAAAAGGAGCCCTGAGCAGTTGGAGACACTTTGGAAAAAAGGTTCCCAAGGTGGAAAAATAGGTCACCTCTGTTACATATTCAGCATCTATAAGATTGTGTCAATCAATACAGCCACCACTCTTCTCCTTTGCTTTTTTGTCAAATCAGAATCTCTGTTACCTTATTTTGTAATGTTGGGCCCCATGGAGATACCATGGTGAACAAGATTCAGAGTCTGCTCTGAATTACAGCCTAATTGAGATGGACCCAGCTGAGACAATGAACAAACAAACAAGCCACTTCAACACACTGTAATAAGCATTATGAGTGTCCAAACCCACTCAAAGTCATAGGCAAGAAATGTTATCTAAGAAATGTTTTAAGTCGCTGTGTTGCCATAGCTACCACATCTTCAGGGTAAGTGAAATGATGCCCTTACCAGGATACCGAATGTCTTTCTGAAATTAGATGTCTAAAAACAAAATAACTGCCCAGGCTGGTATAAAGTGCACCTTCAGTAATCTTAAAGCTTATCAAATAGCTTTTGCAGGGGTAATGAACAATCTTTATTTTGGCATATGCTTGAACTTCAGAGTCTTAGGGGCACAACATGCTTCTCTTCATGGGAATTCATTATATTTTTCCTTTCTGGATAAAGTGAAAACATTTCAAAATTAAAAGCAACGCTGTTGGTCAGTTCAAATTTCAGCACAAAACATTTGGCATCTTACCAGCTTCCCCTTTTTAAAAACAGTATTCCAGAAATAAAACACAGGAACTCAAAAGGAATAAAAGCAACTGATATTGGAAAGCAGCACTTCTCACCAACCACGGCAATGCTTCCCATTTTCTCTCTGCAAAGTTTTTTTGAATATTTCTCTCTTTGCCACTGAGCCCAGTCGTTCACATGAACCCACATGAACTTTGCTGAAGTCTTCTATTTAGTTTTGTCTGTACTTTTTGCATTGCCTTCCTCCAGGGGATCTTCTTGACCCAGGGACTGAACCCGCGTTGCTTATGTCCCCTGCATTTGCAGGTGGGTTCAGGCGAGTTCGTTACCACTAGCACCATCTGGGACTTTATTCATTTCTACTGTTAATTTAGTTCTAATGTTAATATCTTATGGTAAAAGATAATTTTGTATTTTATATACATGCAAAATTATATTTGCAAATGTTATATATTTGCAAAATATATGTGCATTTGTAAATGTAAAATAAAACATCATAAAATTACTGAAACCAAGAAATTAACACAGTGATGTAATACCATTAGTTAATCTACAGACCTATACTAATTTCTCCAATTTCCTACTAACCTCGTCTGGTCCAGGATCTCACAGTCATTTAGTTGTCATATCTCTAGTCTCCTCCAGTGTGTGACCACTTTTCTGGTATCTTTGTCTTCCATGCCATTGACACTTTTGAAAAATACTCATCAGTTATCTTGTAGAATGTCTCTCAATCTGAGTTTCTCTGATATCTCCATGATAAACTGAGGTTATGCGTTTTTGGCAACAGTCGCCCAGAACTGATGCTGTGTCTTTTTCAGTACATCATATCAGAGGTACACATCAATACGTCTTATTACTGGTCATCTTCAGTTTGATCACTTGGTTAAGATACTATCTGTGAGTTTTCTCCACTATACTGTTACATTTTTTGTAATTAATAAGTACATTGTGGAAGATACTTTGAGACTCTACAAAATTTTGTCTCAAATTTTGATATCTATTGATTGTTCTTGCCTGCAACAATTATTACTTTGATCTTTGCCTAGTAATGATTTTCTACTTTTGTTTTTCCTCCCACATTTATAAATAGAATCCTACTTCAAGAAAGAGCTGTGGTAAGTCAGAAAGAGAAAGATAAATATTGTATTCTAACGCATATATACAGGATCCAGAAAAATGGTATTGAAGAATTTACTTACAGGGCAGCAGTGGAGGAACAGACATAAACTTGTGGACATGGGGAGCAGGGAGAAGAGGGTGAGATGTATGGAGAGAGTAACGTGGAAACTTGTATTACTAAATATAAAATAGATAGTCAACGGGAACTTGCTGTATGGCTAAGAAACTCAAACAGGGACTCTGTATCAACCAAAAGGGGTGGGATGGGGAGGGTGATGGGAGGGAGGTTCAAAAGGGAGGGAATATATGTATACCGGCAATGGCAACCCACTCCAGTACTCTTGCCTGGAAAATCCCATGGACAGAGGAGCCTGGAAGGCTGCAGTCCATGGGGTCACTAAGAGTCGGACACGACTGAGCGACTTCACTTTCACTTTTCACTTTCATGTAATGGAGAAGAAAATGGCAATATTCTTGCCTGGAGAATCCCAGGGATCGGGGAGCCTGGTGGGCTGCGGTCTATGGGGTCGCACAGAGTTGGACACGACTGAAGCGACTTAGCAGCAGCAGCAGCAGCATGGCTGATTCAGGCTGAGGTTTGACAGAAAACAACAGAATTCTGTAAAGCAATTATCCTTCAATTAAAAAAAAATTTTTTTAAGGAAAGTGAATAAACATTTTCATTTTCTGGAAAAAAAAAAGCTGTGCTTTCTCTCCTTTTACTTATTCAACTTTTCATCTTTATCAGTATAGATTTGTGATGTTAATTTTATTCTAAAATTAAATCTATCATTGTTTTTTTTTTTTTTTTTTGCTCAAATTTCCCCAGATTTGGCTGTTGGTAGATCTTTCAAGTTGATTCCTGTGTCTTTTTTCAAAACGTCTCTATCAATTTTTTCCCTTGTGACTTAGCTGGTAAAGAATCCACCTACAGTGTGGGAGATCTAGGTTCGATCCCTGGGTTGGGAAGATCCCCTGGAGAAGGGAAAGGCTANTTTTTTTTGCTCAAATTTCCCCAGATTTGGCTGTTGGTAGATCTTTCAAGTTGATTCCTGTGTCTTTTTTCAAAACGTCTCTATCAATTTTTTCCCTTGTGACTTAGCTGGTAAAGAATCCACCTACAGTGTGGGAGATCTAGGTTCGATCCCTGGGTTGGGAAGATCCCCTGGAGAAGGGAAAGGCTACCCACTCCAGTATTCTGGCCTGGAGAATTCCCTGACTGTATACTCCATGGGGTTGCATCGGACACAACTGAGTGATTTTCACTTTTACTTACTATCAATTTTTGAACATTTCTTTGTTTTCGAGAGCTAGAAGATGTTCCAGGCTCATTTTGCATTTTTCCTGCTCCAGTCATAGAATCAATAATTTTCCCAAGAAAACCTGATTCCTTTTAGTGGAGTGGTAATTAGAAACCAACATCTGGTTGCTACGTATGCCCAATACTACTGAGCCATTATTGCTTTCAGACCCATTCGGTGGACAGAGGCAGGAAATAATTATGTGTATAGTAATACACGCACCTATATTTATTTCTAAAACTATTCATTCATATATAGAGAGAGAGACAGAGAGACTATACTTAGTTGCTCAGTCGTGTCTGACTCTTTGCTACCCCATGGACTGTAGCCTGCCAGGCTCCTCTGTCCATGGGATTCTCCAGACAAGAATACTGGGCATGGAGTGGTTTCCATGCCCTCCTCCAGCAGATCTTCCCAACCCAGGGATAGAGCCCAGGTCTCCTGCATTGCAGGTGGACTCTACCATCTGAGCCACCAGGGAAGCCCGTATGTAGTCTATATACATATATAGTCAAAGCTATGGTTTTTCCAGTGGTCATGTATGGATGTGAGAGTTGGACCATAAAGAAGGCTGAGCACCGAAGAATTGATGCTTTCAAACTGTGGTGCTGGAGAAGACTCTCAAGAGTCCCTTGGACTGCAAGGAGATCCAATCAGTCCATACTAAAGGAGATCAGTCCTGTTTGTTCATTGGAAGGACTGATGCTGAAGCTGAAACTGCAATACTTTCACCTAATGCGAAGAACTGACTCATTAGAAAACACTCTGATTCTAAGAAAGATTGAAAGCAGGAAGAGAAGGGGAGTGCTGTGGAGTGCGTGAGTCGTATATAGAAATACAAGTTTAGTAATGCTGTAATTGCTTATGACAAAGGAAGAGACGGTTGGATGGCATCATCAACTCAATGGACAGGAGTTTGAGCATGGAGATGGTGAAGGCCAGGGAAGCCCAGCATGCTGCAGTCCATAGGGTCACAAAGAGTAGGACATGACTGAGCGACAGAATAACAAAGAGCAAATATATATATTCTATCCTTAAAACAAAAGGGTTAGTGATTTAGCCAGCAAAGTCAAGTTTATTAAGGAATAGCAGAGGAACTGCATTCAGAACATGCAAACCATGGAGAACCATAGGCGAGTCTAGAGAACACAGTAGAGGCCATCTTCTTTTACAGTGAAAAGGGGGAGGTTAGGAGGGGTTGTCTGTCACACAGGTTTATTGGAGGAGAGCGGAAGTTCAGGGTGGTGGTAGCTTCTTCTTGGCTGGGGGTGGTGGTTTCTCATTGGCTAGCCTGTTGCTAGGGGAAGAGAAAAATCTTTCCACCTTCTGCTGAGGTGTAAAGCAAGCTTCTTCTTGCCGGCATCTTTCATGGAATGGCAAATGGTAGTGTGTGAGAGCTCCCTCACACCATTTAAAATAAGGTTTCCTTTATTTTCACAATGCATATATTATATATATATATAACCATGAGTTCATACAGATACTTTCAAGTTTAATCCAAATTTCTTTTTAGCCTGTCACTCTTTCCTTATTTATTTATTTGGCCAAGCTCCACAATATGTGGGCTCTTAGTTTTCCAACCGGGGATCAAATCCACACTCCCTGCACCAGAAGTGCAGAGTCTTAACATCCAGACAACCAGGAAGGTTCCCCCAACCCCCACCCCATTCCCCGCTTTCCTTATTTGTAACATCCTTATCTGATAGCGAAAAGTCTGGCTCTCGTTATCTACAATATATTTTCTTGTTTGTTCAATCATAGTGTATATATCCCTGGAGATGAGAATGGCAATCCACTCCAGTATTCTTGCCTGGAGAATTCCATGGACAGAAGAGCCTGGCTGGCTACAGTCCATGGGGTTTCAAACAGCCGGACACAACTAGTAACTAACATGCACACATACACAGTGTACATATAAAGTACTTTCAGAATTGCAAACCCATATCCCCACGGGAAATAAATTTACTAAGTTGAGTACAACATTTCTGTGCAGGACTTTTGGCTTAAGCATTATAGTTTATAGCCAAAAACTATTTTTCCAATATTAGTTAGGTTAGTTTTTTACTTCACCACACATTTCAGTGTGACTATGTTATTCATTTAATACACTTAGTTTCATTTATTGCTCTTCGTGTTCTATTTGAGGTTATCCCCAAGTCTTGGCTTATTTCAATTATTTGTTTTGGGAAGGGATGAGCTTGTGAAACATTACTGTGGTTATAAGAGTCAAAGAAATATAAAAGGAAGTCACAGAGAAAGGTCAGCTCCTCTCATTCATAGTGAACATGGTTTCCACTCACTTTCATCCACTCCTTATATCTCATTATTTCTGATTTATCCTTCCTATGTTTCTTTTGCACAAGTTAGCAGATAAATGTTTATTTTCTTAAAATCTCCTTCCTTTTTACACGAAGTAGTTCATCTTCATCAATGTCTTTCTTTTCTCATAAATTTAGAATGTTACCCTGTACATTCTTTCATGTTTATTTTTCTACATGAACTTTTTTATCAACTTATATTGCTTCATAAAAAAAAAAGCTTGTTGGTATTTTTATTGGAATTGCATTAAATCTGTAAATTGATTTAAGGAAAGCTGACATCTTTATAATGTTGAGTCATCCTATCCAGGAACAGAGAATGTCTTTCCATTTGTTCAAGTCTACATTTTTGGCTTTCAGGTGTGTTTAAAAGTTTTCACATCTAGGTTTTGCACATTTCTTATTATGTTTATTCGTGAGTATTTAATCTTGTTTACTGCTATTAAAAATGGGATTTTTCTCTAAATTAATAGTCTGTAATTGGTTATTATTTGTGTATATGCACAGAAAGGGACTTGCATTATAGGAAGAGAAGTGGGGAAACATGTTGAATTTCAGGTGGTAGAACAATATTCAAGGGAAATATTCTGGAGGCATTTTCAGGTACAGGATTCGGGCTAAGAGAAATGATTAGGGACTGATTTTTTAATCTATATGTGGATGATGATTGTAATATAAGGAAATGTTTATAATGTAGTATAAATGTAATATGTTTAAATATAAATATAAAATGTAAATATAATTATATAATGTAATAATAATTACCTAATGAATATAATTACCTAATAAGTATAAAATGTAAATATAAATAAATATAAAATAAGTACACAATAAATATAAATATAATATAAATATAAAATGTAATATGTAATGTTTATAATGTAATATAAATNTGATTTTTTAATCTATATGTGGATGATGATTGTAATATAAGGAAATGTTTATAATGTAGTATAAATGTAATATGTTTAAATATAAATATAAAATGTAAATATAATTATATAATGTAATAATAATTACCTAATGAATATAATTACCTAATAAGTATAAAACGTAAATATAAATAAATATAAAATAAGTACACAATAAATATAAATATAATATAAATATAAAATGTAATATGTAATGTTTATAATGTAATATAAATGTAATATAAGGAAATTACAGAGGAAATGTAATAAAAGAGGAAGAGAGTTATTTAAAAGGAAAGGGTTGGTTGGGGAGAAGAAGAAAAAAAACTGAGAGCTGAAGCCTGAACCATGAAGAATATCCAGGCTTAGGATGCAGAGTAGAGGTAGGAGGAACATCAGAATAAGGGACAGAGGCCAAGGAAGAACCAGAGTAAAAGTGGGCCTCTCTGCAAAAGCTGTAAAGTCAATGAGACCTAAGCAAACGCCATTAGATGCAGGTAATTCTAATGCTTTCCAAAGCTGGGTTCCCAGCATTCTAGTTCCTTCAGGATAGGTATTATTCAAAAAACGTTATGGAGATCAAAACGTTTTGAAAAACACTGGATTAATGAAAATCAAATAGGACTTCTCAGAGCTGTTAGCAGGCTGCCAAGGATTATGAATTCCCATAAGAGACAGCAGTATGCAGACTTCTACACTTTTTTTCCTAGCCAGCTAAAGGTTAACGAAGTTATAGCAACAGTGGAAGCCAGATAACAAAGAGCTTGATGGGTTTACCATAAATCTATTCATTGAGAAGTAGCATTCATTTCAACAGAACTTATACTATGTGCAAAAAGAAATATTTTGCATAATGTTTTATAGCAAATTAACCTAATCATGCCTTAACACATTTGTTTTCAAAGAAGATTCTCAGGACAGGATGTATCTTGGAATACACTTTGGAAATTTTAGACCACGTCATAAATCAGTTTTCTTCAGCCTCCTCTCTGCCTTCAAAGTCAAAAACAGAATCTAGGAATTTTATTTTTATTTTACAGGAACTTTTATTTTACAGAACTTTCCTACCCTGGAAGATTGCCACAGAGTACCCCCGGTGTTGACACACCACAGCCCCACCTGAACAGCGTGCTGAGAATTACTCTGAAGCGGGCACCTGAGAGCTGGGGGGGAACAGGGGGGTGCTTTGAGGAAGAGAAGGGCTCTGTGAGGGCAGAGAGAACACCAAACCAATGGAATCAAAAGGCCCAGGAGTATTTGGAAACTCACATGCAGTCTGGTAGCCCAGTTCCCAAGAGGTTTGATGCCAGAGAGCCAGAAGGACTTTGGTTCTCAGAAGCAGATCCTCATTGCTGGGAGTCTGGCAGCTCCAGCCTTTCTCCAGAAGGGAGCAGTTCCTGACACAGCCTGTCCAGGTGGAGCCTGTGGATGGGCAGCAACATGGTAGAAGTTAGGGTGGGGACAGGGATGACTGGAATTTCCCCTTGCAAACGAAATACTCTAAACTCACTCATTTAAAGTGTTATTTTAAATTTTCTAAAACAAAAAATCACTCCTGAAAAGATACTTTATCATCAAAGGAAAAAACATTTCTCTAGTAAACACCAAAAAAGAAATCCTAGTGACAGTGGAAGCCAGATAACAAAGAGTTGGATGAATTTAAGATAAATCTGTTCATCAAGATGTTCCTTGTTGCGTAGTCACTAAACCTTGTCCAACTCCTTTGCGACTCCATGGACTGTAGCCCTCTAACCACCGGATTTGCTGTAGCCTGTAGCCAGGCTCTGTCCATGGACTTTCTCAGGCAGGAATACTAGAATTCACTTAAACAGAGACTATACTGTGTGCAAAAGGAATATTTGTATATTTTTTGGAAAATTAAAGAGGAAGACAATTGCTTTATTACCCAATGCTCATGTAAGAATCTTCATTTTTTTAAGTCCTAAGGACATTGGATAAGTGGGTATTGGATAAGGGCAAGAAACAAGTGGATATATAAATACAATCAGACGTATTCATGCCTGCCTCATGGAATTTCATTCAGTTTTAGGTCTTAAATTTGCTTAAGTTCTCATCAAGTCTTAACCAAGCCTGGCAGCATATTGGAAACCTCATTCCCATCAGTGTGTGGGGTCTGGAATTAGTCTTGCTGATCGAAGTCTGGTAGCCTGGGCACCAGTAATCCAAATCCTGAATGTATTGTGTCTTCCCTGCCCCCTGTCTTGTTTGTGCACATCTAACCTGCATTACAGGACTTCTTTTCCAGTTTGTTTTGTAACTCATTCCTCTCCTAGGATACACATCTACCCTAAACTCAAGCCTTCTTGACTAGTCACCCTTGTGACCCCAAGTTGACACACTCAATCCTCTACCGCTCACTCTAATCCCTTCACCACCACCATCACCATCACCACTATTCCTGTGCTCTGCCCGATGGCTGGGGTCTGGCTCCCAGCTGGATAGAAATCCCACAACCACTATTCATTATTCGACTAAAATTAGCACTATTTCATGGAGATCCCTACCACTAAGCCTCAGCCAAAATGTCTCACATTTTAAATATCAATGTTAAATAAATAGGATTGAACCTTATACCAGGACTTATGAAACAGACTTTTAACTGATTTTACCATTTCCAGTCTCCCTCAGTTGCAAATCATGCCACAAATAATCACCAGATCAATCCTCCTAAAAAGCTGCTCTTGCAGAGACATGCTTCTTATTTATCTCTCATACTTCCTTACACAACTTAGATATTTACTCACAAACGACCCTGTACTCCTTGTTAATTCTTGCTTTTGTTCATAATTTTATTCTCATCTAGAATGTCCTTCTTCTTTCTCTATTCTTTTTCAACCCCTGCCCATTTTTAAAGTTTCTGTTTAAACCTTTCATTTTGAAAAGTTCTCTCATCTACCCTTTGGAAATATCTTGCCCTTTTGAGCATTCCATTAGTGGTTAGCAGCTGAAATACTCACTCATCATTTGACACATATAATACAGAGAATCCCCAATTTACAATTAAGTTTGGAAAAGGTATCTTTATAAAGTGGTTGCTTAACAGTATTTTTTGAGTGGGTCTACTTTGTTGGTCATTGTTGAATAAAATTGAACATTTAGGTAACTTTTGGTAATGGGAAGGCAAAAATTAGATACTCTATTACTGCATGTTACTATGCAGCTCAAAAAATGCTCAGTAATATTTGGTTGATTTTTGCATTATTGTGATTTAATTAAATACTAAAAAATAATAAAGTGGCTCTGAATACAATCTCCCTCAGAAGTCAGATTATAAATGATAGATTGCTTTTTACATTCTATTTTACAGTGGAATATAGTTGATGAACAATGTTCTGTTAGTTTCAGGTGTATAGCAAAGTGATTCAGTTATACATATATATGTATCTATTGTTTTTCAAATTCTATTCCCATTTAGGTTGTTACATAATATTGAGCAGAGTTCCCTGTGCTTTACAAAGGACCTTGTTGGTTATGCATTTTGAATATAGCAGTGTATACATGTCCATCCCAAACTCCCTAGCTATTCTTTCCCTCCTCAATCCATCTTCCACCTCCCTCAGTAACCATAAGTTTGTTCACTAAATCTGTGAATCTGTTTCTGTTTTGTAAATAAGTTCCTTTGTTATCTGGTTAGATTCTGAAGCTAGCTCACAGAAATCTGAGGCCTTTAAGGAAACTGAACTCAAGTGCTCAGTACCAGTTCAAGAATCTGTGGGTCGAAATGTTATGCTGTCCAGAAAAAGCAAAAGTATAAAATTACCAACTCCTCCCGTTTGACAAAGCAATAATTTCTGCTCTTGGGCAACTTCCTACTTAATTTAACAAACATTTATTAGACAATTACTAAGTGACAAGTACTATAGAAACACAGTGATTAAGACAAACATATCTTTTGGCTTCATAATAGATACTTTCCCTACCCTCTTTCTGTATGCCATGCTCCTTCATCTCATCAACCATTCTTCCACAGGCCAAAGTTTCAGATCTAGTGACTGGATTATATCATCAGTCCCAACTGCAACTGGGTGTTGTTTTTGCTTTTGTGTTTTACTTAGAAGAAATCGAGTAGCCATCATAGTCAACAAAATAATCCGATATGCAGTACTTGAATGCAGTCTCAAAAATGACAGAATGATCTCTGTTCGTTTCCAAGGCAAACCATTCAACATCATGGTTATCCAAGTCTCTGCCCCGACCAGTAACATTGAAGAAGCTGAAGCTGAACAGTTCTATGAAGACCTACAAGACCTTCTAGAACTAACACCCCAAAAAGATGTCCTTTTCATTATAAGAGACTGGAATGCAAAAGTAGAAAGTCAAGAAACACCTGAAGTAACAGGAAAATTTGGCCTTGGAGTACAGAATGAAGTAGGGCAAAGGCTGATAGAGTTCTGCCAAGAGAACGCACTGGTCATAGCAAACACCCTTTTCCAACAACACAAGAGAAGACTCTAAACATGGACATCACCAGATGATCAACACCGAAAGCAGATTGATTACATTTTTTGCAGCCAAAGATGGAGAAGCTCTATACAGTTAGCAAAAACAAGACCGGGAGCTGACTATGGCTCAGATCATCAACTCTTTATTGTCAGATTCAGACTGAAATTGAAGAAAGTGGGGAAAACCACTAGACCATTCAGGTATGACCTAAATCAAATCCTTTATGACTATACAGTGGAAGTGAGAAATAGATTTAAGGGACTAGATCTGATAGACAGGATGCCTGATGAACTGTGGACAAAAATCGTGACATTGTACAGGAGACAGGAATCAGGACCATCTCCAGGAAAAAGAA
>SJYX01002335.1:75197-96445 GCA_006410675.1 Oreotragus oreotragus | reverse complement strand
AAAAAAAAAAAAAAAAAAGGACATGCTGTTTCAGGGCTTATGAGGATAAGAAGTGACTTGGAATTTCCTAGCAGTCCAGTGGTTAGGGCTCTGCTCTTGCACTTTCACTGCTAATGGCCCAGAGTTCAATCCCTGGTCATGGAACTAAGACAAGCCACAAAATGAGGCTAAAAAAAAACAAAGTGACTTGGGCCACAGCTAGAGGTTTAGTCTGATCAGTGTAGTAAGATAATCATTCTCAACATGGGCATGCATCAGATCATTTTTCTGAGTACAGTTGGCTTGGAAACAGGCTGTATGGTCTTGGATTTTATTTTGCTTTTTCCTTGAGGGCATTTTATAACAGCAACTAGTCTTCTCCATTAGGGCCAGAAACTGTCCAGTCCAGCTTTACACCCCATAAAGACTTGAATACTATATGGATTCAATAAGTATTTGTCAATTGTTACACTGTGTCCATGTTAGATTCTGAGACACATCAATAATTTCCCTAGGGTTAATAAAAGTAATTGTGAACAGTTGGATAGTCTGATGTACCACAGACTGGCTAAATATAGCAGTAATAGCTACCACATTTGCTAAAATAACAGCTAAGCTGCTATACACAATTTGGTATTAAAGACTCATTAAATAATAACACAATTCTTTCCAGTAAAACTGGCCTACACATTATTCCAAGACGGGCATTAAATATCCCTGCTCCCATATTCCCAATTACTCTGTTTATCCTACCTAGAAAGACCTTATCACTCCTTTCCACAGGTCCACCCTCTTCTGCCTTGTTAACCTCTCTCCAGTCCCATGTGTGAAGGCCTTCCTCAACACTCTGGCCCTAGATCATCATTCCCAGCCAGGACACATTATTCTATTCGCCTAATTCTATGCATGTAACCTCTCTTCCCAACCAGACTGAAGAGGAATCTTTCAAAAGTTTTAGTATCCTCCTTGCTTTGCCCAATATGGTAAAATAATACACACCCCATAACACATTGTGGCTGAAGATGATTGAAGGATAAGCCCCAAATAAGTCATAGGCCCATGGATTGCTAGAGTTGGAAGGAAACTGAAACATGATCCCAGCCTAACATCTAACAAATATTGTGCCTTAGTCCTCAGATTGGCTGCATAAGTGAATTAGAGGTTTCCACCTAGGACTCCTCTGACAACTGCTGAAATGAGATACTCTGATGATGAGGCGGGGCAGAAAAACTAGTCTAACTTAACTTTCTTATTTTTAAAATAGAGAAACATAGTTCCAAAGAGCTGACATTATTATATTATAGCTGACTAGCTATAACATTATAGCTAGTGTTAGAATTTAGAAACCTCATTTCCTGATCTGTACCTTGAAAGTTTTTGCCTAATGCCAAAGTACTTAGAGAATGGTACATTAGCTGTGTGATTTTTGTAAAGAATATACCTACTTGACAACTTTCCCCTTCTGCTTTCCATAATGATATTTTGAGTTCAAAATCTATTGAATAATTGAACGAGATGGTGACTGGATAAAAATTGTCCTTTGGGTTAACCAAAAAAATTTTGCACTTAAAAAAAATGTTCTTTATGGTTATTATCACTGAGTTTCAACTCCAAATGGAGTTAAGTAGGAGAAAGCTTCCAGAATGAAACTGCTGCTACTATTTTATCCTTGCTACCAACTCCGACAAGGACAAGGGACCTTACAAATTGCTAAAGCCTCCAAAATACTTCTATAATATAGGTACGACTTTTTGATGTTGTAAAATCACCATGCTTTATTTTGTTTTGAACATCTTAGATAAAATTTGTCTTAAAATACAGGATGCTTTAAAAATAGAGAATAGTATAATATGGTCAGTAGCTCAGCAAGAGAATTTTTTAAGTAAATGAACATATTTGGTTTCCACTGCTTCCTTTCAAAGCAGTATAATAGGAATAATTGATGCCAAAATAAAAATTATTCATTTCATATCAATAATATTAAGAATTTGCTTATAACTTTGATAAAAAATATCATTTAATAGAGAAATTTGTTTCCTTACTTTTTCCCTTCCCCCACCTTTTAAGCTACTAATAAAAAAAGAAATATGAATTTTACTTTTCAGACAATTTATTCAGTCTTGCTCTTGTTATATCTCTGGGGACTAGATTTACATTTTGAAAAAACACCACAATGCGCAAATGTGCATACCCTACTCAGCCAACATATCATAGATACTGTATAATAACATCTGGGAATATTAAACTTTGCTTTTACTGGCAACCCAATTGGCATTTTTAATTTACAATGCAGATGTTTTACACTGATGTGTTTTGGAAATATTTGAAGTATTCTCAAGACAGTATTCTGAGGTTTCTTCAGTGGTCCACTTTAGTCTTTTGAAGTTCTCTATACAATAGGATACATACATAGCTTTTCCAAAACATGCTTTGGTGGGAAAAAGAAAAAAAATGTTCAAGTTTGCATTATACCAGGCTTCCCTGAGTGGTCTGTACCTAATTCCTTTCGGGCACTGTTGTTTTGGAGTTCATGAGCTTTATGACACCCATCTGATAAAACTATTCCTGTTCCAGACTGCTTTGTGGAATCCAAATCATTTTAATGCCTTGTATTTATGAAACACTTATATTTCTAAAGTACAGATATAAAATTTTAATTTTACCTCTGAGCACATCGTGTATTGGCTGTGCATTATCCAGGGCGGTGGGGGGGTGCCCAGTGAGAGCAATTACTATCTCTGTGTGCAGAGAGAGCTGAGAAATCCCATATATGAGTGTGAGTCTGTCCACAGCCCTCCCACTGAGCAGTGTTCTTTCATTCAAGGCCTCAGCCACCTCTCCTGGAACTCGCTCTGGTTCAGAGAATTGACTTCTCAACTTAAGCCCAGTCTGGCTTCTGTCTAAAAGAAGTTGCCTTAACAGTCTATTGCTAGACAGTTAAGAACCCCCTCCCAGGGGTCCACTATTGTGTCACGTGCTTAAAACATGGACTTCAGAGCATTTTAAAAGCAGAATTGACATCTCCCCTGTTGCATTGTGATGGGGCTAACAGGCAGGAAGCACATACGCTTTGGAGACACATTTGCTTAGATATAATCCCCAGCTCCATTGCTTACTAGCTACATGACTGGATGAGAATACTACTCTGGCCAGCAACAAGGACCTACAACATAGCACAGGGAAGAACTATATTCAATATCTTGTGATAACCTATAATGGGAAAGAATCTGAAAAAGAATATACATTCCTCTGAAAAAGAATATATAAATAAAACCAAAGGCTTCCCTGGTGACTCAGATGATAAAGAATCCACCTGCAATGCAGGAGTTTTGGGTTCAATCCCTAGGTCACAAGGTCCCCTGGAGACGGGAATGGCTACCTACTCCAGTGTTCTTCCTAGTATAATTCCATGGAAAGAGAAGCCTGGAGGGCTATAGTCCTGGGGGTCGCAAAGAGTCGGACATGACTGAGCACCTAAGCACACATATATAACCGAATCACTTTGTTGTACACCTGAAACTAACACATTATAAACCAACCAAAAAGAAAAAAGAAAAAAAAAAAAGAGAGAGAGCTAAAGAAACACTCTCTTTCAGTTTTCCTTCTTTGATAATGGAGATAGCTATACTTCCCTGATGAGGTTGAGTGAGGATTAAATAAGAAAAACTGAACAGAACCCTTTCCACAGCATCAGATCCCTATTAGGCTATCCCATTGATATTGTGAACTCACTTGAAATAGCAAGTGTTAAAATGCACACGGCTCCAATTTTGTATCGTGGTAAAAAATAAAAAACATAAAATGTACCATTTTAACCATTTTTAAGTGTTCAATGCAGTGGTGTTCAACCACCATCACCACCATCAATCTCCAGAATTTTTTCATCTTTCCCAACCAAAACTCTCTACCCATGAAACTCTAACTCCCCTCCCTTATCTCTTCCTTCAGCCCTTGGCAATCACCATTCTTTCTGTCCGTGTGAATTTGGCTACCCTAGGTATCTCATGTAAGTGGAATCATACAGCATTTGTCGCTTTTCTTCAATTCTTATAGATTAGCTACAATTTCAGTTCAGTTCAGTCACTCAGTCGTGTCCGACTCTTTGTGACCCCATGAATCGCAGCACGCCAGGCCTCCCTGTCCATCACCAACTCCCGGAGTTCACTCAGGTTCACATCCATCGAGTCAGTGATGCCATCCAGCCATCTCATCCTCTGTCGTCCCCTTCTCCTCCTGCCCCCAGTCCCTCCCAGCATCAGAGTCTTTTCCAATGAGTCAACTCTTCCCATAAGGTGGCCAAAGTACTGGAGTTTCAGCTTCAGCATTATTCCCTCCAAAGAAATCCCAGGGCTGATCTCCTTCAGAATGGACTGGTTGGATCTCCTTGCAGTCCAAGGGACTCTCAAGAGTCTTCTCCAACACCACAGTTCAAACGCATCAATTCTTCGGCGCTCAGCTTTCTTCACAGTCCAACTCTCACATCCATACATGACCACAGGAAAAACCATAGCCTTGACTAGGCGGACCTTAGNTTCAGCATTATTCCCTCCAAAGAAATCCCAGGGCTGATCTCCTTCAGAATGGACTGGTTGGATCTCCTTGCAGTCCAAGGGACTCTCAAGAGTCTTCTCCAACACCACAGTTCAAACGCATCAATTCTTCGGCGCTCAGCTTTCTTCACAGTCCAACTCTCACATCCATACATGACCACAGGAAAAACCATAGCCTTGACTAGACGGACCTTAGGACTTCGTTATTGATTTCTTGGTCTTGGCATTAAACTATTAAGTTACTATGGCCACATGTATATTATATTTAAGGTGTTAGGATCCAACCCAATGTATGTATATGTATATGTACCCCTACTATTCTTCTGATAGGATATTAGAGTACTTAATGATGATGGTTGGAGTAAGAAACGGCAACCCAGTCCAGTTTCTTTCCTGGAGAATCCCACGGACAGAGGAGCCTGGCGGCTCCTCCTAGGTCGCAGAGTTGGACATGACTGAGCGACTGACTCAATGATGATGGTGATGGTGATGGTGATGACATAATCTCCCAGTTGTCTCCCATATCTTCTCTTTTGTGCCTTCTGGAACAGTAATTCTGCCATCAGCAAATTCCTCTCATCTTCAGGCTCCTCACAAAACCTGACTCATCTCTTGCCTGGGGAGAATCTCAGAACTTGCTGTGCCCCAGCAGCCATATGCAGCCTCTGGAGTGGGGGCTGCTCATTTTCCATCCCCGTAGTCAATGGGCACAGAGGCTTTGCATTCTCCTGTATTTCTGTTTTAAAAAGTGATACTCCTTCAGTATCATGTTTGTGACTGGCTTTAATGCCCAAAATGTTCTATCTTACATTCGTTGTATTTGCATTGCTTACCTAACTCAAAGTAGTCACACTGATCTATGAGGTTAAGTCGCCTTTTGATATGATACTCATAAATAGTTGTAGATGTTTTACTATAAAGAAAACCTAAGGAAAAAAAATTTTTTAAGTGAACCAGAACAAATCACTCTATTAAAAATAATCCATAAGAATAGTTGTAGCAAGATCAGACTGCTATCAAGAGTGTTTGTAACTATGGATTTGTTGGCTAAAAATGTTCCAGGAAATCATAGTAAGCTCAAAACATATAAGTAGGAGCATTTTTTAAATTTCCAAATAATTATATGTCAGACAGTAATGATCAAATTACAGGTGGCTTTGGGAAAATTACATGAAGCTCAAATGTTAGAATTGTTTGGAAAATAAATTTGGTTTTCATCCAAAAAAAGTACTACTTTTCAATCTGTATGCAAAAACTCTTCACATTTGGATAAATTGAGATAATTAACATGACTCACTGAGACATTAGATATAATGTGTGAGAAAAAGATAAATGTCAATGGTGATGCCAAAGTTTTAGCTTTGGACAAATGGAGCTGCTATTAATTAAAATAGAGAGGACTAAAAAAGCACGTGGTGGCAGAAGGAAATATCTGAAGCCACGTTTGGACATTTTAAGTTTGGGATACTCGGATGCTCACCAGACACCCAATGAGAGATGATAAATAGGTGATCTGGAGTCCAAGGAGAGGTTCCTGGAACCTAAGATTCATCAGCCTATAGATGGTATTTAAAATCATGAAGTTGAATAAGATCATGTAAAGACTAAGTAGAGACAGGAAAAAGGAGAATTCCAAAGATTGGGTATTCAAATACTACCAAAGGAAACTGAAATGGAAAGGCCAGAAAAGTCAGAGGGAAAACAAGCTAGAATGGTTTCCTGGAAGACTGTTTTAAGCCAACTTTTTCACTCTCCTCTTTCACTTTTATCAAGAGGCTTTTTAGTTCCTCTTCACTTTCTGCCATAAGGGTGGTGTCATCTGCATACCTGAGGTTACTGATATTTCTCCACTGTACTTAAATACACCAAATCTGTCGTCTTATGGCATCTTTCAGCTGATCTTTGTGGAACTGCATGCTCCAGAGGCCATGGTGGTAGTGGTGGTGGTGGTTTAGTTGCTAAATCGCATCTGAACCTTGTGACCCATGGACTGTAGCCCGCCAGGCTCCTCTGTCCACAGGATTTCCCAAGCAAGAGTAGTGGAGTGGGTTGCCATTTCCTTCTCTAGGGGACCTTCCCATCCTAGGGATCAAACCCTCATCTCCTGCGTTGCAGCTGAATTTTTTTTACCACTGACCCACCAGGAAAGCTCCCTAATGCCGTAAAATACAACAGTTTAATGAAAACCAAACTATTGACCCATGTCACCACACAAGCAAATAGGTTCAGTGGCTGTCTGGTTCCATGTGCATGTTCAATAAGCCATTTATCTGCTTTTTAATTAAATTACCGTCTTTAATTTTCACACCTGTTCCGCCTTAGAAGAGTATTTTATGTAGCACGATGTGTTTG
Source organism: Oreotragus oreotragus (assembly GCA_006410675.1). NCBI lineage: Eukaryota > Metazoa > Chordata > Mammalia > Artiodactyla > Bovidae > Oreotragus > Oreotragus oreotragus. The sequence goes on along the minus strand of SJYX01002335.1, from coordinate 89,564 downwards.
GTTTTTGGATAAGCTATTTGGGGACTTTCTTTTATGTCCTGAGAACTTCAAAAAAGCATTGGAATAAGTCTGTGTATTTGGTATTATCCAGATTTCTGTTCTTCAGATTTTAAACAATGGAGCTCAGTTTAAGAGGAAGAGAGAGTGTAAGCAGTTTTAAATTGTGTGAGATGTCAGTACCACCAGTGGTTGGCCAGTGAACCATTGTAATGTAATTGGCAGCATTGTTATGTATGTAGCTCATTAATTTAATACAGAATATATTTCTTGTTTCTAGTGAAGAACTGTAGGTCCTTTAGGGACTAATTTCTCCATGAAGTTTGATTGATGAAATGCAAAATACTTACAGTTTTATTGAAAGTCAGTATGAGTATAAATATTTTTGACAAAAATGTGTGTAATTAGTATTTCTAATAAGTTAGTTGGTATACATTAGTCACCAACATTAAGAGCTGCAACTGAAAATGGACCACTTTTTCATATTTAAAAAGGAGAAGGCAATGGCAACCCACTCCAGTATTCTTGCCTGGAAAATCCCATGCATGGAAGAGCCTGGCAGACTATAGTCCATGGGGTCACGAAGAGGCAGACACGACTGAGTGACTTCACTCACTTTTCATGTTTAAAGGCTTATATACAGATATAAAATTAGAGATGCAGATTATTGTGTCCTATGTGTGTAATCACTATGCCATTTACTGTTTCAGTTACCAGCTGTTTATGGAGAAACTACTATGTGGTTAGCTGGGATTGTTGTTTTTCAGTCCCTCAGTCATGTCCAACTGTTTGTGACCCACGGACTGCAGCATGCCAGGCTTCCCTATCCTTCACTAACTCCTGGAGTTTGCTCACACTCATGTCCATTGAGTTGGTGATGTCATCCAACCATCTTGTCCTCTGTCATCCCCTTCTCCTCCTGCCTTCAATCTTTCCCAGCATCAGGGTCTTTTCCAGTGAGTTGGTTCTTTGCATCAGGTGGCCAAGGTATTGGAGCTTCAGCTTCAGCATCAGTCCTTCCAATGAATATTTAGGACTGATTTCCTTTATGATTGACTGGTTTGATCTCCTTGCCGTCCAAGGGACTCTCAAGAATCTTCTCCAACACCACAGTTCAAAAGCATCAATTCTTCGGCACTCAACTCTTTTATGGTCCAGCTCTCACATCCATACATGACTACTGAAAAAACCATAGGTTTGACTAGATGGACTTTTGTTGGCAAAGTAATGTCTCTGCTTTGTAATGGGTTGTCTAGGTTTGTCATAGTTTTTCTTTCAAGGAGCAAGTGTCTTTTAATTTCATGGCTGCAGCCACCATCTGCAGTGATTTTGAAGCCCAAGAAAATAAAATCTGTCACTGTTTCCATTGTTTCCCCATCTCTTTGCCATGAAGTGATAGGACCAGATGCCATGATCTTCGTCTTTTGAATACTGAGTTTTAAGCCAGCTTTTCACTTTCCTCTTTCACCTTCTTCAAGAGGCTCTTTAGTTCCTCTTCACTTTCTGCCATAAGGGTGTTGTCATCTCCACATCTGAAGCTATTGATATTTCTCCTGGAATCTTGATTCCAGCTTGTGCTTCGTCCAGCCCGGCTCTTCTCAAGACGTACTCTGCGTAAAAGTTAAATAAGCAAGGTGACAGTATACAGACTTGACTTACTCCTTTCCCAATTTTGAACCAGTCCATTGTTCCGTGTCTGGTTCTGTTGCTTCTTGATCTGCATACAGGTTTCTCAGGAGGCAGCTAAGGTGGTCTGGTATTCTCATCTCTTTAAGAATTTTCCACAGTTTGTTATGATCCACACAGTCAACGGCTTTAGTGTAGCCAATGAAGCAGAATTAGATGTTTTTCTGGATTGCCAGTTTATTATCTGATGGATATTTGTTAGGAGCCAGAAGACCGAACAGTTATACTCTTGAACTCAACTCATTTTCTCTACAATATCGCATCCAGAGAAGCTTCTAGTTATTGAAACATGTATTCTTATTTGTGTTTATCTAGCATAGCACACCTGGACTCTTTAAATACAGGTTACTATTTCATTAGGATTGTGAAAGATGAATGAGAAAGAAAATGATGGGTTGTATGTTAAACAAATGCTAGTTACAAATCTTGTTATTTTTATTATATTCAAAGTAAAATAAGATCTTTCTTTTTCATTATATTCCTTATGTACACATAATTTCCATTTAAGTTAATAAAAAATAATATTCCACATGAAAATATCATGAACTTCCTATTATAAGAAAAAGAAATCTAAATATTAAATAATTTTTGAGTGTACCTCCAATATTTGATTATAAGATGTGATGAAATTTAATTGTAGCACAGTATGACATGGGAATAAACCCTGAATATACTATGAAATCGGTGTTATTCTGTATAATAATTTCTTCATGACTTCCCTTCATATACTTTTTAGTGTATGAATACTTAAATAAGATGGAATAATTCAAGCTTGTATGGAGTGAGGGGGATATCTTTCAGATGTGCTGTCGTGTCTGACTCTTTGGGATCCCATGGATTGTAGCCCACCAGGCTCTTCTGTGGAGAAGGGAATGGCATTCCACTCCAGTACTCTTGCCTGGAAAATCCCATGGATGGAGGAACCTGGTGGGCTACAGTCCATGGAGTCACACAGAGTTGGACATGACTGAGCGACTTCACTTTCACTTTTCACTTTCCACTTTCATGCATTGGAGAAGGAAATGGCAACCTACTCCAGTGTTCTTGCCTGGAGAATCCCAGGGACAGGGGAGCCTGGTCGGCTGCCATCTATGGGGTTGCACAGAGTTGGACACGACTGAAGTGACTTAGCAGCAGCAGCAGGCTCTTCTGTGCATAGAATTCTNGCAAGAATACACAGAAGAACTGTACAGAAAAGATCTTCACGACCCAGATAATCATGAGGATGTGATCACTAATCTAGAGCCAGACATCTTGGAATGTGAAGTCAAGTGGGCCTTAGAAAGCATCACTAAGAACAAAGCTAGTGGAGGTGATGGAATTCCCGTTGAGCTGTTTCAAATCCTGGAAGATGATGCTGTGAAAGTGCTGCACTCAATATGCCAGCAAATTTGGAAAACTCAGCAGTGGCCACAGGACTGGAAAAGGTCAGTTTTCATTCCAATCCCAAAGAAAGGCAATGCCAAAGAATGCTCAAACTACCGCACAATTGCACTCATCTCACACGCTAGTAAAGTAATGCTCAAAATTCTCCAAGCCAGGCTTCACATCAGGTGGCCTAAGTATTGAAGCTTCAGCTTCAGCATGAGTCCTTATGAATATTCAGGAGTGATTTCCTTTAGGACTGACTGGATCTCCTTGCAGTACAAGGGCTGTCTCTTATACACATCTAGATGTGTATAAGAGACAGGTTCAGTTCAGTTCAGTCGCTCAGTGGTGTCCGACTCTTTGCGACCCCATGAATTGCAGCACGCCAGGCCTCCCTGTTCATCACCATCTCTGTCTGGGGTGGGGCTTCAGAATCTGCATTTCTAACAAGATCCCGCAGTTCAGTATTCTTGCTACTTCGGGAACTTGTTAGAAATGCAGATTCTGAAGCCCCACCCCAGATTTACCTGCTCAAAAGCTCTCACTGTGGGGCTTAGCCATCTGCTTAAAAAAGATCATTATGTTGTCCTGATAACACAGTAAAACTTGAGAGCCAGTGTTCCAGGATGGAATCTTTCTTCAGATGCAACTCAATTTCTTGCTCAAGGGATCGTACCAGGACATAAATGTGTGTTGTGGACCCCAGGGACAGCCTCATCTCCAAGCTTCACATGGTAGCCAGTGGCAGCTTAAGATACCAGTCTTCATAGCATGTCATCCAGTGGACAAGAGAAATGATTTTACCTTCACAGTCTTCAGTACCAGATGGAAACCTGTGTCCACATGAAGAATGAAGAGAGCTAGAAATGGAAACTGTATGGATCAACATATGCAATATGTTTCTTTTTTATTTAAGTCTCTTTAAAAGAAGAGAGTCAGAAGAAGAAAACATGACTGCAATAAAGACAAAAAGATGAGCTACTGGAGGAACAACAGGAGATGAGCTGACTGGGGATATGAAGGCTATTTCAGGAATTGGGAGAAATGGTAAATAATATAAATCTGCAACATGGGGTTCATATTTTAGAAGTCTAGACCTCTTGCAGCTTTAAAACTTCATAAGCTATTCAAGTGTCATGTTTAATATTGTAAAATAATGATAATTTTAATCATTCATGCTGTTGCTATTCTCAGTGGCTACATTACTATTCATTTATTCAGTCAATGCATGCTTAGCACTATGAAAGCAATAAACACACAGCCAGTGTTGCTCACTTTACTTAGGTTAGTTTTACACAAAAATATGACTATACTGTACCTTTCAAGTGTCAAGCTTTTTAAAAAAATGTTTTCTAAATTGCATCAACCAAATGGTAAAACAAAATCTGAAAATATGTAAAAAACTACTAAAATACATTCTTAGAGTCAATACTTTATAATAAAATTTTCTTTATAATACTTCTTCATAAGCTTCTAGGTTTTTTCCAGTGATTTTGATGACCTGTCTTATTTTTTGTTTGTATATCTTCCTTAGATGAGAACAAATCAGATTTAGCATATTACTCAAGTGCATTAAATTTCACAAGAGAAATGTGTAGTTATAGCTGCAAGGCAGGTGTTGTGATCCTGTCAAATTGCTCACGCTAATTTCGAGCCGTGTCAGGGAGGTTGCTGGGAGACATAAGAGGAACACAGGAAATTATAGGGAGCCTGTTGATAACAACGTGTCCTTGTACTGTGACCTGAGATAATATCTAACCTGTCACATTACCAATGCTCCAGTTAAAACAGAAGGCCTGTATTGGAGGTTTGAAGCTCCCCAGGTGGCGCTAGCGGTAAAGAACCCACCTGCCAGTGCAGGAGACACAAGGGACTCGGATTCAATCCCTGGGTCAGGAAGATTCCCTGGACGTGGGAATAGCAACCCACTCCAGTGTTCTTGCCTGGAGAGTCCCATGGACAGAGGAGCCTGGCGGGCTACAGTCCACAGGGTCCCAAAGAGTCGGACACGACTGAAATGTCTTGGCATGCATGCATGCGTTGGAGGTTTACACCAATATCACTGAGAAAAGAAAACTGGGACGATTCTAAAAATATGGTTGTAATTATTGAAAGTTTAGTAGTGAAAATCTGGATAAAATTGGCAATTTTAATTGTGATGGCAAAAAACCATTATTTTAAAAATAAATATATTTGATGTATAGTTAAATTACTTTGGTTGTGTTTTCCCAGCTTGGTGACCATAAGAATTCAGTTCAGTTCATTTGCTTAGTTGTGTTCGACTCTGCGACCCCCATGGACTGCAGCACGCCAGGCTTCCCTGTCCATCACCAGCTCTCAGAGCTTGCTCAAACTCATGTCCATCAAGTTGGTGATGCTATCTGACAGTCTCATCCTCTGTTGTCCCCTTCTCCTCCTGCCTTCAATCTTTCCCAGCATCAAGGCCTTTTCCAATGAGTCAGTTCTTTGCATCAGGTGGCCAAAATATTGGAGATTTACCTTCAGCATCAGTCCTTCCAATGAACACCCAGGACTCATCTCCTTTAGGAGGGACTGGTTGGATCTCCTTGCAGTCCAAGGGACTCTCAAGAGTCTTCTCCAACACCACAGTTCAAAAGGATCAGTTCATCAGAGCTCAACTTTCTTTATGGTCCAACTCACACATCCGTTCAAGACTTCTGGAAAAACCATAGCTTTGACTTAGATGAACCTTTGCCAGCAAAGTAATGTCTCTGTTTTTAAATATGTTGTTTACGTTGGTCATAGCTTTTCTTCCAAGGAGCAAGCATCTTTTAATTTCATGGCTGTGATGTTTTCTCTTATTGGCTTCCTAAGGCTGTCTTCTAGGGAAATGCATTTTCTAGGTGTGTGTCTTTAATCAGTGCCCTGGGTAATTGTCAAGCTCAGATATATTGGCGAAGTGCTGGCCTAAAGTAAGAGTTTCGTTTACTTTTCAAGAAAATGAATACGGGGAGCTCATAGACATATATCCAATCTCAGCCTGTGAATTGTTATTTTGTTGCTGATCATTCAGTGTCAGAAAGAAGGTTTAACCTCCCTCACTCACCTGGTGCCTAGGAAGACAGGTGAAAGGTTAACCAGGTGTGTGTCCCGTGTGTGGCTGGCACAGAAGAAGAGGAACACAGAGCCATGCAGGAAGGCTGGCACCTAGGAGGTGGTGATGCAAGAAATCCTGGAATTCGAAGGCGGAGACCAAGGGAGCCTTCATTGTGATGGGAGAGGGGTCACAGAGGAGGAACTGGGGCCCCAGTAAGTGGAGACACTGATGTCTGTGTTTCCCAAAAGATGTTTAGATAAAGCAAATCTTGCCTCTCAACCCAAGGAACCAGCCCTTGCCCTGGCATTCAGGGGAGTGTAAGGCTGTAGACACAGTGGCCTTTCTAATGGGAAGATGTGGTCTTTTCAGAACAATCTGCTCATCCTCTATTTTCTATTTAAAGGTAGTGTTGTTTATGTTGTTGGTCAGGCGCTCAGTCATGTCCGACTCTTTGCAACCCCAAGGACTGCAGCACAGCAGGCTTCCTTGTCCCTCACTATCACCCGGAGTTTGCTCAGATTCATGTCCATTGAGTCAATGATGCTATCTGACCTCTCAACCTCTGCCGACCCCTTTTCCTCTTGCCTTCAATCTTTTCATCATCAGGGTCTTTTTTTAGCTTGACATATACATTTAATTGACTCTATATCTTGACTTGAAAGAGTGGCATTTCAGAGTTCATTCCTTTACTTTTAAGTAAGTAAAGGACATATGGCTGCTTCGTCCCCTGTTCTTCCCTCCACCCCCGACCGCCCCCACCCCCCCCCCCGCCCNAGCATAAACTGTGTGCCCAGGCGCTGTGCTGCTGCTGCTGCTAAGTCGCTTCAGTCGTGTCCGACTCTGTGCGACCCCATAGATGGCAGCCTACCAGGCTCCTCCGTCCCTGGGATTCTCCAGGCAAGAACACTGGAATGGGTTGCCATGTCCTTCTCCAATGCATGAAAGTGAAGAGTGAAAGTGAAGTCGCTCAGTCATGTCCGACTCTTAGTGACCCCATGGACTGCAGCCTATCAGACTCCTCCACCCATGGGATTTTCCAGGCAAGAATACTAGAGTGGGTCACCATTGCCTTCTCCGAGGTGCTGTGCTAGGTACCCTATATATTGTTCATGGGATTCTCAGTTTAGCTTTGTGAGAATACTACTGTTGTGTTCTGACAATAGCAATAACTATTAATCTGCCTTACAGGATTTTGAGAGGGTAATCAATGAGGTTAGAGACATTAAACAAGCAAAAATCATATTCTAAAGTAGGGATAAAATTCTGTTTCTTTTGAGACATAAACTATATACAACTTTGTAAGATGCTTTCCGCCCCGCCCCCACAACTCTCACCCATTAAATTTTTATGGAATCCCTCCTCATCCGTTTGCACATGGCATATAGGGGGTTAAATAGGTGGCACTAGAAGTCAAGAACCTGCCTGCCAATGCAGGAGATATAAGAGATGTGGGTTCAATCCCTGGGTCGGGGAGATCCCCTGGAATAGGGCATGGTACCCACTCCACTGTTTTTGCCTGGAGAATCCCATGGACAGAGGAGCCTGGTGGGCTACAGGCCATAGGCTTGCAGAGAGTCAGACATGATTGAAGCAACTTAATACAGCAATATATTTTAGTTTCCCATCTATGCTTTGAAAAACCAGATAATATAGATGAATATATATGGAATTCAGGGTTAAAAATATCGGCCATATAGAATCTTGTCTGTCTTGAACTGGCTGTGTGACACCTAACAGGTTATTTCACTTGTTCTGAGTCTATTTCATTGGAAGAGTGAGAATCATCTCTCTTATGAAGCTTAAATGAGACAATGGAAGATGACCTATTTCAGGGATTGACAAAAATTGGATCACATTTAAATGAAATGTCACGGTTGAATGAGAGTTGGCAGAATAATTCTTTATAAATGCAAGTCAACGCCATCAAATCTAATAACAGAATGATTCGTGTCTGAAAAGTGTGAATGTAAATAATGTTAGAGTAACATTTGGTAAGATCCCTTCTGAAGGAAGAGAGTTAGTAAACTTGTATTCTCTTTTGCACCAGAGGAAAAAGCCTAAATATACTGCCAGAGATGAGGTCGCTGACATCAAAGGACACCTGAGTACTGATGCATGCTGATAAAATAGCATTCAGTTTGTCTGACTCACTGGTGAAAAAATAGAAACCACTGAGAGGTAGACTAAAGGTCTCGGTGTGAGGATTGCTAGCTTTCAGAATAAGTGAAAAACAAAATGCTCTTCATCTCAGACTTTGTTTCAAGAGCTTACTTGCAGCGATGGAAACATTCAATAAGGGTAAACAGAACTTTGTGATGGACTGAAAGTTTGTGTGCCCCCGCCCCCATCATATGTTGAAGTCCTCCCTGCCTCTCATATGATGTGTATTAGGAAGTAGGACCTTTGGGAATTGATTCAGTTTTTTCCAGTAGTCATGTACCAATGGGACCGTTAGACCATGAAGAAGGCAGAGTGCCAAAGAATTGATGTTTTCTAATTATGGTGCTGGAGAAGACTCTTGAAAGTCCCTTGGACAGCAAGATCAAACCAGTCAATCCTAAAGGAAATCAACCCTGAGTATTCATTGAAAGGACTGATGCTGAAGCTGAAACTCCAACACTTTGGCCACCTGATGCAAAGAGCCGACTGATGGGAAAAGACCCTGATGCTGGGAAAGATTGCAGGCAGGAAGGAGAGGGGAACAATGGAGGGTGAGATGGTTGGATGGCATCACCGACTCAATGAACATGAATTTGAGCAAACTCTGGGAGATGGTGAAGGACGGAGAGAGGAGCCTGTCACGCCATGGTCCATGGTGTTGCAAAGAGTCGGACATGACTTAGCGTCTGAACAACAACGACATGGGTTTAGATGAGGTCATGGCGAGTTCCCCCATGATAGGATTAGTGCTCTTATAAGAAGAGGAAGAGACACAGAGCTCTTGGCCTTCTCCACCTTGATCTTGGATCCTCCAGAACTGTGAGAAATCAGTGTCGTTTGAGCCTCCTGGTATATGGTGTTGTGTTACAGCCACCTGCTCTAAGACACTCTTAATGGGCAGCTATTGCTTAAGCACAGGGTTCTCTTAAGCAAAAGCGAATAGTCCAACCCTGAAACCAGTGAGACCAACAGTGGTTAAAATAATGTAAACACAGTGCGAGAAGCCTTGAATTCTGCCTGGGATCGTCACTTGGGACCCTTTGAACAGGGCCTGGAAGAAGAAGAGGGATTTGTATCCTTGGGGTATGATAGCATCAGAGAGGTGAGACATTCATCGCAAATGAGCGCAGAGAAGAGGCTGAACTGCAAGTCAATCTGTTGACAAAATATACCAAGTCTGACAAATGGAGGCCAAGTCAAAAGTGGCAGCCTTGGGTCTGTTCATCTTCTCGCTTCAGAGTTTAGTCTGACAGATTTGCAGAGAGAGGGAGCAGAGTTTCTTGGTCATCAGAGAAATCATCACCGAAGGATGCACTTTTCTGCTGATGAGCTAGGAGCCCCTTAGAATTCCCAGCATCAGAGCTGCCCCAAAGCCAGAGGCATTTACTGACATTTAGTCGAGCCCTCTCAGATTTCTTCTTCATGCTGGCTCCCATGTTAATAAGTGGTATACTGGAGCGTTGCACACCTGAGATCTCTCTGCTGCTGGGCAAACCATTTGCCTGAAAATTCTATAAAGTGAGTTTTTGAAGGTCTGATTTTTCTATTCTTTCAAATGCTTCTGTACCTCCAACTTCTCATTCTGGAAATCACGGTAAGTTAAGTGTGTCTGAATCTTGTCATGAAGGAAATGGCCTGCTTCTTTGTCTCTGAGGAAAGATGGAGGAATCAAGTGTTTGGGGCTCCTTTTCAGCAGTTTTCTCCTCTCCCAGGCCAGCAGATGGCAGAGCTGGTTGGGGCCAAGGTCTCCTTCTGACCACCCTCTTAAATCATCTTCACATCCCTGTCATGGCCACCATTTGTCTTATAAAGCTCACAGCTTCCAAATTAACCCACTTTGGGGGTTTCTCATCAAGAGAAGGTTTATTTAAACAGGGATAAGCTGTGCAGTTGAATTTGGTTTGTTACTGTTGGAAGGGATTGTGAGATCAGGTGGCAGAGGGTTCATGTCTCCAGACAGATTCTGACAACTTTTTCTCCATCATCCGTGCAGCTGTTTTCTTCTGCCGCACGTCCCTTTGAGGATTTTAAATATTTCTTTTGGTTTTCAGCTGAATTAGAGGATGGTGAAGTCTTGAGTCCCCTGGATGAACATTTTCTTACGCGAGAATCTGGATAGTGAACAGCACCTTCTTTGTCAAGTTCAACGGCTTCAGATACTGAGCTGTATTTGTGGTCATGCTCGACTGTTATTCAGTTAGGAGGTGATTTTGCTATTTTGGGAGATGAGGGAAATGGAAATAAATGGGGCTGCTTTTTGAGTCCAGAAATCCATTTGGCTCAGTGGAGCTGACACACTTTATTGCAGTTTTTAGGGCCTCTTTCTAATTCGCAGTGGATACTGATTCTCTGCTTAGATTTCCTAAGGCCATGTCTGTTAGTTGGAAAGGAGACTGGGGTAGCCAGAATTCCCTCTACGGATCTCTTTCCTCTGCTTTCTTTTCTCTAGTCCCTCCTTTCTTTGCCTTTCTTTCCCCAGAATCCCTTAGAGCTTGATGAGCTTTTCCTTTCCTTCCCCTTCTGTCCTCCTGGGAAATCCATTTTGTAAAGCACCTGGGATTTAATTCAGCAGCCCCAGAGGGTGATAGGTTCTTATGTAGCCACCAAAGAAATTTGGAAGATCTCTTCAAAGAGCCTAGCTTTTGAGTGTATTGTCTTGTGGTACAATCCTCTTGAATTTCAGAAGCCTAATGTTAATTCTTTCTTTCTCATTGCATTGCTTTTCTAAAAATTCTTAAATTCCCCACTCCCCTTCATTCTCCAAAGTAAAATGGAGCTGGGTCAAGCTGCCTAGGGTATAAATGCATTGAACAGCATTATTCATCAATAATCTCTCTAGGTAGGCATTTGCTAGGAGTGAATCCCAAGGTTTCTGAGATTCCTTAGCACATAGTAGATGCACAAACAAGTAAATAAATAAGTAGGTGAATGGGTGTCAGGGAGATGGAAATGACAGATTTTGTTGAATGAGCAGATTTCATGTCATCCTAAGCATCTTCAAAATTTGGCTCATTGGAGGTGCCATCTAGAGCTAAGAAAGCCTCTTGTTCAGTCCCTTAGTCGGGTCCGACTCTTCTCAACCCCATGGGCTGTAGCCCACCAGGCTCCTCTCTCCATGGGATTCTTCAGGCAAGAATACTGGGGTGGGTTGCCATTTCCTTCTCCAAGGGATCTTCCCAACCCAGGGATCAAACCCACGTCTCCTGCATTGGCAGGTGGATTCTTTACTGCTGAGCCACCGGGAAAGCCAAGAAAGCCTCTAGTAGTTCTAAATTGTGTCCTGAATGTCCTTGACTGAAATGTACATTCCACATTCGGGTATGGGGACCAGAGTGACTCCTTTCTGTGGGTGTGAAATGACATCTGCGTTCCGGACAGGCTTCAACCACCCGACAACTGTTCTCCCGAGTGATCTGTGAGCTGGGCCTTCGTCACCTGTTCAGTCTGCCAATATATTTTCCACATCTGTCCTCCCAGTCACCCCGAGATTTATTTTGCTTGCCTGACGGCAAAATGTCCTTGCACCTGCGGGACCAAGGCTGAGGAAACATCGATCTCTTGTTTCTTTGACATGAGTCCATTAGCTTCATCTGTCTTGAGGACAAACCCGGCTAAGAGCCTATCTGATTTTTCTTCTTTGGGGACCTTTCAGAGTTTCAAGGTTACAGAGGAATTGGCTTTGTGCAAAGCCTGTTGCCATCTGTTGCTGGTTTCTAACCTCAGAGCCATTTAAGAGATGTGCCACGTTAGATTCACACAGACGTTTTAACTAATTATATGTCCTCGTACTTAACCCAAGAGCAAATATTAAGGTTTGCTCTATCTGTGCCATTTATCTAAATATCCCACGATTCAGCCTGTTTTTGGCTTTTTTGACAAAGTGTTTATCTGTGATGAGACGTCATCTTCAGCCACAGCGTGTGTACTCTGGATGGTCATAAAATAATAATGCATGTGAATGGAGAGCCCAAAAGCAAGCAGGGCATTTGGAGAGTTCTGTTTTGTTTTAATTGAGAAAACTGAAACCCAGAGAGCTTGTGTGGCTTCCTGTCAAAGTCTCAAAATTAGCTCATGTTTCACGTGAAATTTGCCTTTGGGTTTTAAACAGATGATCGCACTGAACTTTTGGCGGCTGTTTGCGTATTATTCCTCAGTGTTCTTAGATTTCTTAACTAAGAAATGACTATTTTTTAAGGTATAAATATTATTTTCTAGTAAAAATTTGAAAGGGGCTAAAAAGTAGAAACTTCAGGCAGACTATGCAACTATACAGCTCTTTCTCTCTATATATACACATATACATGGGCTTCCCTGGTGGCTCAGCTGGTAAAGAATCTGCCTGCAATGCAGGAGACCTGGGTTCAATCCCTTCTATCTGTGCCATTTATCTAAATATCCCACGATTCAGCCTGTTTTTGGCTTTTTTGACAAAGTGTTTATCTGTGATGAGACGTCATCTTCAGCCACAGCGTGTGTACTCTGGATGGTCATAAAATAATAATGCATGTGAATGGAGAGCCCAAAAGCAAGCAGGGCATTTGGAGAGTTCTGTTTTGTTTTAATTGAGAAAACTGAAACCCAGAGAGCTTGTGTGGCTTCCTGTCAAAGTCTCAAAATTAGCTCATGTTTCACGTGAAATTTGCCTTTGGGTTTTAAACAGATGATCGCACTGAACTTTTGGCGGCTGTTTGCGTATTATTCCTCAGTGTTCTTAGATTTCTTAACTAAGAAATGACTATTTTTTAAGGTATAAATATTATTTTCTAGTAAAAATTTGAAAGGGGCTAAAAAGTAGAAACTTCAGGCAGACTATGCAACTATACAGCTCTTTCTCTCTATATATACACATATACATGGGCTTCCCTGGTGGCTCAGCTGGTAAAGAATCTGCCTGCAATGCAGGAGACCTGGGTTCAATCCCTGGGTTGGGAAGATGCCATGGAGGAGGGCATGGCAACCCACTCCAGGATTCTGGCCTGGAGAATCCCATGGACAGAGGAGCCTGGTGGACTACAGTCCATGGGGTCGCAAAGAGTAGGACACAGTTGATCGACTATGCACAGCACATATATATATATACACACACTTCTATACAAATAAATATGATAATTATATTAATAGTCTATGCTAGGTTTTCTTTCATTATATTACATATGCCTCATATTCACTTCCTTACATACAAAGTTCTAATCATAGAGCTTTTTTAAGGAAACGTGTACTAAGGAAATAAGGAGAGGAAGCAATATGCTATATGCATAAAGATGCATTATGCACCGATGCCTATAAAAGCAAAAAGTCATCGGCAGATTGTTTATCCAACAGTAGAAAATGCATTATAGCACAGTAAATTAACGTGATGGTTTGCAGTCATTGGAATGATAAGTACGAAGATTTCGTTTGTGGACATGGGTTGTAAAATCAGAGTTGAAAAACCACGACTACTATCGTTATGTCTCCTCCACTATCACTTGTGGGAAAGGTACGTACGCATGCAGACAAACATGAAAGATTCTGTGAAAACCCAACTGGTGTTGATGTGATTGTCACTGCTTTGTTTTCTTTGCTTTAAAATTCTTCTGTAGTTTCATATTGGTTCATACAGCGTGATTACAATCGTGTGGTACGTTACGTCAGGAAACAGAAACACACTAGGTGAAAAGGATGGCAGTGATAGTGACAAGTACTGAACATCGTGTGTAAATAGGACAGACATTTCCAGTTGGCCAGGGAGGGTTTCGAATCCTCAATTGGGCCTTGGGAACCATAAATTGAATAAGACCATATGAAAGGTGCTGGTTATTTCCAATTCCCAATCCTATATTCCTAATAAATTAATATTTTAGAAAGACCATTGGCTTCAGAAGTCTTCAAAATATGTTCAGTTCAGTTCAGTCGCTCAGTCGTGTCCGACTCTTTGCGACCCCATGAATCACCGCATGCCAGGCCTCCCTGTTCATTACCACTTCTCGGAGTTCACTCATACTCACGTCCATCGAGTCCGTGATGCCATCCAGCCATCTCATCCTCAGTTGTCCCCTTCTCCTCCTGCCCCCATCCTTTTGCAATGGGTCAACTCTTCGCATGAGGTGGCCAAAGTA
>SJYX01002335.1:25060-59534 GCA_006410675.1 Oreotragus oreotragus | reverse complement strand
ATATATATATATATATATATAGTTGTGTAAAACCGAGCCACTTTGCTGTCAGCAGAGATTGGCAAAACATTGTAAATCAACCCAGCTTCGATAAAAAGAAAAGTTATGATGGCTGAAAACTAGAGTTTTGGTGATGATCACACTGCAGTGTATACAGAAGTTGAATTATAATGTTGTACACTTGAAATGTATCAAATGTTACAAACAAATGTCACTGCAGTTGAAAAAAGGGATTAATTTACAAGATGTGAAATGTCTTTGAATTTAAAATATATACAGATGGTCTCAGTCATTTGTTCAGATGGGTATTTGCATGCACAGTTGTGGGATACATGTCAGCTGATTAAACTGTCAATGGGGCCGCCTCCAGCCTACTAGTATAAATGGCCTCCTGGTTCCCAAATGTTCATTATCAGTTCAGTCTTGCTTTGTTTTTGCATTGTGTCTTTAATCATGTACTGAGAAAAGAAAGAAAAGTGCTTCCCTCATAGCTCAGTTGGTAAAGAATCTGCCCACAGTGCAGGACACCCGGGTTCCATCCCTGGGTTGGGAAGATCCCCTGGAGAAGGAAATGGCAACCCACTCCAGTATCCTCGCCTGGAAAATGCCATGGACAGAGGATCCCAGTGGGCTGCAGTCCATGGGGTCGCAAAGATTTGGGCACGACAGTCTTGCTTTGTTTTTGCATTGTGACTTTAATCACATACTAGTCATATCCTGGTTATTTGCAAAAAAGAATTTCAGGCTTCACCTGTGTTTACTCCATATCCTTTTGTTATACTGTATGACTTCTACATGACATATTAGTTCTTACTTTGATTCCTATTAACTCTATCAACTCCTGCCTCAGGTCTTTGCACATGGAATTACGCAGAGGTACTTGTCACAAAATTTGTTGAGTCAACAGTGTAGAAGGCTGCAGTAATTTGCTTTACCATGGAAGGTTATACAGATTTTAATGGATTTATTTGGAGAAAGAAAGCAGACTGTTTTCTCACAAGAAAATGCTCTTTTCTTTATGTTCTTTGTGTTCATATTTTCTCTTTGGCTTTCACTATAAAATGCCCTCCCTCAGTTTTGAAATTAGATCAGCAAGAACAAGGACAGTTGTCAAAAGTTGCCGCTTCTGGCTCGGACAAGAAATTTCGCATGTTGCTTCCATCCTCTTAATGTGAATTGCCTATAAATAGACTTTAGCAATTGATTTTACTTTTTGTAATCAGCTGCCCCCAGAGGGATCATTAATGGATGGCCTTGAAAAAGGGAGAAATTTCTATGTGTTTGACATGCTTTCATTACAGTAATTGGGGAAAAAGAAAAGAAATGGGATGTGACTCAGGGCTTGGGGGTCTCTGTGTCCTAGTGTGCTTCTCAGATAGAACTCTGTGCCTGAGACACATTCTTGCCTTCTGCGGCTGGCTCAGCTTGGCTTTCCCTGTGGCCATGGGCTGACCTTGGTCTCCCTGTCCCTGCTCCGTCCCCCTGAGGCCATCTCCTGCTGCCCCTGTGGGGCACAGGTGTCTCCCACCATGCCATCCCACCTACCAGATGTAGTCCCCTAGGTACTCCCGTTCTAGGTGGTCTCTCAGGATAAAGCCATCAGGATGAAGACTGAATTCAAAATCACCTTTATTTGGTTGATCGTGGTTAGAATCCTCTTTGATCATTGCCTGCAAGCTTCAACGCACTAGCAGAGAGTCCAATAAGGTGGATCATGCAGTATCTCTTTATAAATTGTTTTCTTTAAGAGGTATGAACAGGACTTCCCTGGTGGTCCAGCGATAAAGAATCCACCTGCCAATGCAGGGGACATGGTTTGATCCCCGGTCTGGGAAGATCCCACATGCTGCAGAGCAGCTAAGTCCTTGCACCACCACCACTGAGCCTGTGTGCCTGGGGTCCGTGCTCCATGGCAAGAGAAGTCGCCACGATAGGAAGCCCAAGCACTGCAATGGGGAGTAGCCCCCACTCTCTGCAATGAGAGAAAAGCCTGCACAACAAAAAAATTAAAAAAAATTAAACAAAAAATAAGAACTAAAGAGCCTCTTCATGAAAGTGAAAGAGGAGACTGAAAAAGTTGGCTTAAAGGTCAACTCTCTGGGAGTTGGTGATGGACAGGGAGGCCTGGCGTGCTGCGGTTCATGGGGTCGCAAACAGTCGGACATGACTGAGCGACTGAACTGAACTGAAACAAAAAACAGTTATGAACAGAGCCCATTGGGTTCCTCGTTATAGCAATGAGCTTAATATAGTGACATTCCTGCTGACCGATCTTGGAAATGAAAGTTTCATTCACAAGGATGAAATTAAAGCACTCTCAAGTTTAAAATGTCATGCAGTTCTTTGTCAGTGAGGTTCATTATGCTATATTATTGTATTTGTACAATTTCTTTCTTCTAAGGAGCTTCATGTTCTTGCTGAATGTTAAACAACTGCCACAAAATTCTTGTGAGATTATTATTTTTCCTAATGACATAAAATTTCAAAATTATTTACTAATTAATCCTTTTGAATTTCTCCAAAGTAGGGTGAATTCACAGTCAGGAGCCTCCTCCTCTCCAAAGCTGGGCTGGTTATTGCATCTCCCATCCTTCCCTTTCATGTAAATGAGCCCTAGATGCAAAAGAGGCATTCTTCTGGGAAACGACATTTTGTAGCCTTTCAAACAGCTTCTTTAAAACAAAAGAGAATAAAAATTGGACACATGTGTAAATCTTCTGGGAACCCTGTGTCTAGCAGAGGGATCTGAATCAACTCCAACATCCAGTCTCGAAGTGCCTTGGACTTTTCCAGGACAAAAGCAAATAAAACTTGGAATCCTACACAGTTTGTTACCAGTTGAAGTCACTCACAGTTTATTTAAATCTAGTTGTTCTTGCTCCTTCCTCTTGACAGTAAATAGAGTAATAATTAAAAGTTATTTGTTTTAGATATAGGAAGCAAACTTATGCTTACCAAATGGGAAAGGGGAGGAGAAGGGATAAATCAGGAGTATGGGATTAACAGATACCCACCACTATGTTTTGGGACTTCCCAGGTGATGCAGTGGTTGAAGAATCTGCCTGCCCGTAAAGGAGACACAAGAGACGCAGGTTCAATCCCTGGGTGGGGAAGATCCCCCTGGAGGAGAAAACGGCAACCTGCTCCAGTATTCTTGCCTGGGAAATTCCATGGACAGAGGAGCCTGGTGGGCTACAGTCCATGGGGTCAGAAAGAGTCAGACGTGACTATGCGAGTGCACACACACACAATATATAAAACAGATAAACAACAAGGATTTGCTGTATATATAGCATGTGGAACCATATTCAATATCTTGCAATAACCTAGAATGGAAAAGCATCTGAAGCTGTGCTCCTGCAACTAACACANCATGGACAGAGGAGCCTGGTGGGCTACAGTCCATGGGGTCAGAAAGAGTCAGACGTGACTATGCGAGTGCACACACACACAATATATAAAACAGATAAACAACAAGGATTTGCTGTATATATAGCATGTGGAACCATATTCAATATCTTGCAATAACCTAGAATGGAAAAGCATCTGAAGCTGTGCTCCTGCAACTAACACAGTGTTATAAATCAACTATAGTTTAATAAGCATGTTTGCAGTTATTTTTAAACAGCAAAGTGATATAGATCTCAATAGCTGTTATTCTGATCATTAATATTATTGTGCACCTCCTGTTTGGTTTTGTGGTGGAGATGGTGTTTGGCTTGACGGAGACTCACCGCTCAGCTCTTGCTGTTTGCCTTGATGACTTTGGCTTGTGTCGCCTGGCCTGTACTGTAGGTTCTGGAATCTGTTCTAAGAAGAACTCAAGTGGCTTGGATCTGATTCTTAGGAGGAAAAGGGGATAGGCAGGAAGGTGTTAGGAAGCACTTTCCTAATTCCAGTCTTTCTGTGACAGCCCAACCTTCTGGAAACGTCTGAGTTATAGCCCTCTACTGGACACTCGCTGCTGTGGTTGACCCTGGCACGGGGAGCTGTCCGAGGTTCCAGCCATCGGCAGCAGGTGCCGCCAGCCCATCCTCTCGTTCTCAGAGTCTTGATGGGATGTGGCCCTCGTGTGTGCGGGCCTTGTCGCTCTTGTAGTGGTTCAGTTTCCAGGCAAAAGCAAGGAAGGGCTTTCCCATAGAGGGCCCAGCTCTCTGACACTGATCTCCTCACTTGAAATACGTCGACTGGGGGAGTTCCCTGGGGGTCCGGTGGTTAAGACTTGAGCTTCCAGCACAAGGGGTTCGGGTTCAACCCCTGTTGTTGTTCAGTTACTCCATCGTGTCCGACTCTTTGCAACCCATGGACTGTCCCCCTTCCCTGTCCTTCTGTTTCTCCTGGAGTTTGCTCAAACTCATGTCCACTGAGTGGGTGATGCCATCCAACCTTCTCATTCTCTGTCACCCCCTTCTCCTCCTGCTTTCAACCTTTCCCAGCATCAGGGTCTTTTCCAATGAATTGGTTCTTCATCAGGTGGCCAAAGTATTGGAGCTTCAGCTTCAGCATTAGTCCTTCCAATGTATATTCAGAGTTGATTTCCTTTAGCATGGACTGGTGTGATCCCTGGTCAGGGAGCGAAGATCCCACATGCCTTGTGGGCCAAAATCCAAAACATAAAACAGAAGCAATATGGTAACAGATTCAAGAAAGACTTTAAAAATGGTCCACCTGAAAAGAAAATCTTTAGAAAAATTCGTTGATTGCAGGAGACCAGAAAGAAATCCTGTGAAAAGGCAAGTGACTCTTAGATATTATCCAGCAAGGAAAGCAGAGTGCTCCAGAGAATCAGACTGCCCTCCAGTAACCCTCAAATTCACTCCCCACTTAGGATATGTGATTGAAAGATCTATAAATGCTGTGTGACCTTAAGCTCTGCCCTTCAGCGGGGTCAGTCTCTTCCTGTACTGCTTATTGTTGGACTCCCATGAAGCCAAGTTTTCTCCAAAGTGTGTCCCATGGATACACTTTTGGACAAGTGAAGAGCAACCTATAGTCTGGGGTTTGGGGCGGGGCACACACACTGCCTAACGTGCTTGCTGAAGTCCCTTATGATCTAATGTTTGAGAATCCCTCATCACAAAGATGGAGGATGTGAGGACCGGGGGATGCAGTGTAAGCCAGCTGCATCCTGCTTCCTCTGCAGTCCTTCTCCCCACGGGCTCCAGGGATGTGCCTGACCTCCAACGGATGGGTTACATTAACACCATTCGCGGAAGCAAAGGGATGCAGGCAAAACAAAGTGAGAATTTACACTGCCCCAAGGGAAATACCCTCATCTAAAGGCGGAGGGGATTTCATAGGCATAGGTGCACACTTAGAAAACCAAAACGGATTCTCTTAAATTGGTGCCCTTCTGAGAGTGAAACACAGTAAGCACTTAACAGTCCTTAATTTTTATGTAAATCGGTATTTTTATTCTCCCATTTAAAAAGCGTGTTGGTAAATAAAACGCAGATGAAGAAAACCACACACAACCATGCATAGCTTAACAAAACATTAGACGGTTGAATTCTCAGGACAAGTAATTGAAATCTGCAGTCACACCAGAAGCCACGTGTCCCATCCCAAGTTTGACCTGATTCTCTGCCTTCAAAAGTAATTGTTGACTGGGTGCCGGGTCCTTTGGTCATTTATTCACTATTTGATAAGCATTGATAGCAGATGTGGCATCTACATCACCCTTTTCTCTTCCATCTGAAGCATTTAGAATGACATTTTAGATATCCAAGACATAGTTCTAAATAAACCCGATACTCCTGACCAGACGTGGTTTGATCCCTTTGTTGGGAGGATCCCTGGAGAAGGGCATGGCAACACACTCTAGTGTTCTTGCCTGGCGAATCCCATGAACAGAGGAGCCGGACCAGCTACAGTTCATGGGCTTGCAAAAATTTGGACACGACTGAGCACACACACAGAATTTAAGATTCAGCACCTTGTTGGTAATGATGAGAGAGACAGATACGATTAAGTCACAATTTTGTTTGTTTCTATAGGACTTACACTGTAAGAACAGCAGATATATTGCAAAGGAAATATTAGTAGTCAAAATGTCAGTGACTTTTCCTCCCCTAAATTCTCATATGCCTGGTTATAGTTTTTGAGATGGGAGGAAAGAGGAAAATGCATTTAGAATGTTTGTTTTCTCCACCAGTCTTTCCCTGGGAGAGAAGAGAGAATGAGGCAAAATGAATTCTTTCCCCACTTATCTCTCCATCTACAGGTTCCATCCTCTAACAATTTCCTTCCTCTGATTTAAATGCAGTGCTCCTGGGAACATGTTTTATGTAGACTCAATAAAACAGGATTAGTCTGATAGTGGTTTGTTCAAACTGGCACAAAATTGGGAGCAAGTGCTATTTCCTACCTGCCAGATGTTGTATCTGGTAAAAGAAATGTGGGATAATCTATGTTATAATCTCCTGGGCTTTGGTATATTGTGAAATTTAGGGAAGGAGCAAAGTCAGAATTCAGGCAGAAGGATCTAGAACATGAGAACAAAGAAAGTTGTGTGCTTACTCATGGGGCTTCCCAGGTGGGGCCAGTGGTAAAGAACTGCCTTCCTATGCAGGAGATATAAGAGACGGGGGGCTCAGTCCCTGAATTGGGAAGATTCTCCTGGAGGAGGGGATGGCTACCCACTCCAGTATTCTTGCCTGAAGAATCCCATGGACAGACAAGCCTGGTAAGCTACCGTCCATAGGGCTGCAGAAGAGTTGGACACAATTGAAGTGACTTAACATACACACACACAGCTGCTTACCTACATGTACATTTTTCTAAATACGTGAACCCTCTATTTTAAGGCTACTTTTAGTCAGGATGGGGGTGAGGTTCTCAGGGGCGTGACCGCTTCAGACAGTGGGATATCGTAGGTCCATGGGATTCGCCAGGCAAGAACACTAGAGTGGGTTGCCATGCCCTTCTCCAGGGATCCTCCCAACCCAGGGATCAAACCACGTCTGGTTAGGAGCATCGGATTTATTTAGAACTATGTCTTGGATATCTAAAATGTCATTCTAAATGCTTCAGATGGGAGAGAAAAGGCTGATGTAGATGCCACATCCACTATCAATGCTTATCAAATAGTGAATAAATGACTAAAGGACCCGGCACCTGGTCAATGGTTACTTTTGAAGGCAGAAGGAACTGCTGGACCTGTGAGGAAATGGTGACAGGAATTTTAACTGATTGTCAAGCCTTAGAGAATGGGAAGTATTATTCTGAAATAATGAAGGAAAACACAGCACGTTCCTTCCATGGGGGCTAGGATCAAGGAAAGAGCTCCAGGAGAGTTCAGAATTCACCCCTTCACTGCATGGATGCAGTGTGTTTGCTCATGATTAGCAGAGAACATGCCTTTGCATGGGACACTGCCAGGCGGCTCTGAAATGACCTCCCATACGGCCCCTGGAGGATGCCCTTACAATTTTTCAAAAAAGCAAGGAACCATAGAAATTAAAAGAACTGATCTTCTTTTGGGGGTTTCATTCCTGGGGAGGGGGTTCATTTCCCCCTTGGCCTCACTACGTAAAACCGTGGGGAGGTAACAAGTACCAGTGCTGAGAACTGAGACTGCCCTCTTTTGCTGTTAAAGATGACAGAGTCGAGCTTTGGGACATCACGACATCGGAGCAAACAGTAAGTACACAAGCAGCACATTCTGTACCGTGATGAACGGTCATGTTGAAGAGCAGGAGTTTTCAAGACTGGGTGTCCATAAACCCCGAAGTTACTACTCCAACCCTGATGGTCATCTTAGGCTAATGTGACTTGCTAAGGAAGAGCCGACTCACTGGAAAAGACCCTGCTGCTGGAAAAGACTGAGGGCAGGAGGAGAAGAGGGTGACAGAGGATGAGATGGTTGGATGGCATCGCCAACTCAACAGACATGAGTTTGAGCAAACTCTGGGAGATAGTGAAGGACAAGGGAGCCTGATGTGCTCCTGTCCATGGGGTCAGAAAGAGTCAGACATGACTTAGAGAGTGAATAACAACAAAGTGAGGATTACGTGAAAAACTCAGAGTGTAGCTGAAATATGGGCATATCTTTCAATCTGTAAAGATGAAAGACGATTAAAAAAAACACCTGATTTTAAAAGCAAACATTTTTTTCTGAATATTGAAATAATTATTAAAAATATTTTGCATTTGTGAAGAGTTTATGAGGATATATTCCCAGGGGAGCTGTCAAAAGTACCACGGTTAGGATAGATCCATTTTAGAAAATTGAAATATTTTTGTTATAAGACTGCTCATTCCTTAGCAGTTGGTTTCCAGGTGGATACAAAAGTAGATGGAAGGGAACTGAGTCCTCTGATAAAGTCAAACCAGTGAGAATTTGGACATGACAATATGACTGCCACACCAAGGAACTTAGTTGCTATTTATACTACATTTGAGATTTGTTTTGAAGGTTAAATAAAATAATGAGTGCTTTGTAACAATATATGCAACCAGAATGCCACTACTAAAGCAAATGTCCTGTGTGTGTCTCTAAATATCTCTTTCTAAGTAATCATCTTGCCTGGAGAATCCCATGGACGGAGGAGCCTGGTAGGCTGCAGTCCATGGGGTCACTAAGAGTTGGACACAACTGAGCGACTTCACTTTCACTTTTTACCTGCATGCATTGGAGAAGGAAATGGCAACCCACTCCAGTGTTCTTGCCTGGAGAATCCCAGGGAAGGGGGTAACCCTGGTGGGCTGCCGTCTATGAGGTCGCACAGAGTCAGACACGACTGAAGCGACTTAGAAAGTAATCATCAAGAACATAAAAATGCTACCATCCTTACATTGCAATCACCATTCTGACAAATTCATTCTAGATATGCAAATCTGGATATATCCCGTGTATACATTTTCCATGAGAGGAGATATTAAAAAGTAAGTACTGAATGCAGAAATGTTGCATGACCCTTTCACCTTCACTCCTATTTTGCAGGAAAATGTTTAAAGAAGTCTCGGTAGCACGAGCCGAATGACTGCCAGCTGGCTGACTCCTTGCTTTAACTTGCGCCGGTAGCTGCTGCTCCTATCTTCACTGTGATTAGGGGGAACATCTTACCTGGCAAATTTCTCTACTGTGCATTCCACTGTGCTTGGAGAAAACGACATCTTCACATCATGTCAGAGAAAAAAAAACAGCATCCCGCAACCTATTTGTACAATTAGGGATAATTCTATGTAAGTGGAAGCCGATGAGGGCAGAATAGAGTGGTCAGCAGGTCATCTCTCCATGCAGTGTTAATACAGAGACATTCTGGGTGTCCATGCAGTGTTTTAAGCTCTTACCAACTCTCAAGCTTGCCTACTTATTTATTATAAACATTAAAAGCAGAGACCTTCACAAAAGGGCAAAATTAACAATGAGTGCATTCACACAAAGAAAATGTATTTGAATGAGGTGTCTCTGCTGTTAGAGGGATTGTCAGTGGGGTGTCTCAAAGGCTGTTTGTGCTTTTCTCTAAATTGTTTGACTTTGACAATCAAGAGCATGTGGATTACCTGTACCAGGAGTGTGCACATAAGTGGCATTTTTTTGTTTTAATTTTTACCAATTCCATGAATACTTTTTGCGTGCCTGCTGTGTCCTGGGGCTTCTCTCATAGCTCAGTTGGTAAAGAATCTGCCTGCAATGCAGGAGACCAGGGTTCAACTTCTGTGTTGGGAAGATCCTCTGGCGAAGGAACTAGCAACCCACTCCAGTATTCTTGCCTGGAAAATCTCATGGACAGAGAGAGGAGCCTGGGAGGCTACGGTCCATGAGGTCACAAGGGTTGTACATGACTTCGCAACGAAGCCACTACTATATACCAGATGTGTATGTCTTTGAAGGACTCAGAGTCTAGCAGGAGATGTAAATAAATGAATAACTAGAAATGCTGTATCTGGTGCTGGGAATACTCTGGTGACAAAGCATAATGGTGTCAAGAGCAGAAAGGATCGGAGACCTTTCTCTTTGCAAGCTAACAGGGTAGCCTGGTAATGTCATGAATGGTATCAGAAGACAAAAAATTCCAGTTCAGAGACAAAGGACTTGATTTGTTGCTCATATCAGGACAGACAGCATAAATTTCATGTTCATATCAGTTCCTCTTGCTCTCCAACTCTTATGGGAAATTGCAGTGATGGTCCACATGAACACCATGTACACAATAGTGAATTTATAGTTTCTACTTCTTGAATCTTACGAATCTATACTTTGTCTCAAAATTACTTATTAGTAATACCTTCAAATTTTCAGTTCCTCTTGCTCTCCAACTCTTATGGGAAATTGCAGTGATGGTCCACATGAACACCATGTACACAATAGTGAATTTATAGTTTCTACTTCTTGAATCTTACGAATCTATACTTTGTCTCAAAATTACTTATTAGTAATACCTTCAAATTTTCAGGCGTATTACCACTTATATTTGTATTACCGTTTATCATTGCAATGATAGGGACAGTTATCATATAACTCTGTATTATTAGTGGAAAAATTTTAACTTTATTTGTTTATTTCTAGCTGGGCTGGGTCTTCGTTGCTATGTGGGCTTTTCTCTAGGTGTGGCGGGCTGNTATTACCACTTATATTTGTATTACCGTTTATCATTGCAATGATAGGGACAGTTATCATATAACTCTGTATTATTAGTGGAAAAATTTTAACTTTATTTGTTTATTTCTAGCTGGGCTGGGTCTTCGTTGCTATGTGGGCTTTTCTCTAGGTGTGGCGGGCTGGGGCTACCCCTCATTGCACTGCTCGGGCTTCTCACTGCAGCGGCTTCCCTTGTTGTGGAGGATGGGCTCTGGGGCCCACGGGCTCAGTAGCTGTGGCTCCCGGCTCCAGAGCACAGGCTCAGTAGTTGCTCTGCGGCATGTGGAGACTTCCCGGACCAGGGATCAAACCCGTGTCTCCTGCATCGGCAGTTGAATTCTTTGCCACTGGGCAACCAGGGAAGCCCACTGAAAAATGTTTTAATCTGTATTTACTTTTTATTGTCAACAAGAATTTTCTTATTTCGTATGACTTTAGATTTTTTTTCTTGATAAATGTCTGAGCTTTACCTTTCCTTTTGCTCCATTTTAAATACCTAATAGAATTCAAATAACTTCTTTATCAATTTTACTAATTTTTATCACTTTATTTACTATGTATTTATGTATTCTTCCTCTGCTGTTATTAAGGCTTTGTGTTATTCTGTCTAATTCTTTCTAAATTTAGTGCTTGTTTTCCGTACTTTTGTCTTTAACTCGTAATTGCTTAACACTGTGGATCTCATTGTATACTGATTTGTTATAGTGTGTATAGTAGGTCACAAGTGGTGTGTGGAGTACATGGCAGACACTTGTGTACTCAAACAGGGAAATTTAAACCTTCGAGTACCTGCATTCTTTGCTGTGAGGAGTTGACTTTTGTGATCAGGGAAATGACCTGCATCTTTGCACTTTACTGATTCTCATTAACTTAGTTAAGTCGCTCAGTCGTGTCTGACTTTTTTGCGACCCCATGGACTGTAGCCCACCAGGCTCCTCCATCCACAGGATTCTCCAGGTAAGAATACTGGAGTGGGTTGCCATTTCCTTCTCCAGGGGATCTTCCCAACCCAGGGATCGAACCCAGGTCTCCCATATTAGAGGCAGACGCGTTAACCTCTGAGCCACCAGGGAAGCCAAAGATGATAAATAAGAGTATAATAATCCATTGAAGAAAATGTGATGCATGAAATATTTTTATTCTTATATTTTAAAAATTGCAACACTAATGCGTGCATGTGTGCTCAGCCGTGTCTGACTCTTTGTGACCCTGTGGAATGCAGCCCGCCAGGCTCCTCCATCCATGGGGTTCTCCAGGCACGAATACTGGAGTGGGTTGCCATTTCCTGCCCCGAGGGATCTTCCCGATTCAGGGATCCAGCCGAGTCTCCTGTATTAGGAGTCAGATTCTTTACCACCATGCCACCTAGAGCGCCCTACAGCACCAATAGATCATTCTTATAAAGTAGAATTGCAGTAGAATATAAAGGAAAAAACAAACAAACAAACTGAGCGTCTCCCTGTCCCTTCACTGACAATACTAAACTGTATTGTTTTTTTAAAGAGAAGTATTTATTTTTTTAATTAAAAAATATGTCTTAAACTTTTTATTTTCTATTGGGGTATAGCTGATTAACAGTGTCGTGACAGTTTCAGGTGAACAGCGAAGGGACTCCGCCAGACAAATACATGCATCCATTCTCCCCCAAACTCGCCTCCCATCTAGGCTGCCACGTGACGTGGAGCCGAGTTCCCTCTGCTGTATGGTTGGTCCTTGCTGGTGATCCACTGCAAAGAGAGCAGTGCGTACCTGTGCATCCCACACTGCCTAGCTATCCCTTCCTCCCGTCTTTCCCCCAGCAGCCCTAAGTTTGTTCTCTAAGCATGTGTATCTCTTTCTGGTAAACCATATTCGTAATTCCCTGTCCCCTCCCGTGACCGTCTGTGATTTGGACAAGAGGTCCTATCTCAGGGCTTTTTTTCAACCTGAAGGACTATCCGTAACTGACTTTCCCGTCCTCTTTCTGCTTGCTAACACCCACAGAAGCAATTATACCATGGCTTTACCCAAGCGCTGAACAAGGGCAGCTTGGGGGTGACAGCTTTCCAGGTCTTCAGAAACTTATCAAGCTAACAACAGAAAAGAAACTGGACTTGCTGGATGTGGGTGTGTAGATTTGAGAGTTATCTGGGCAGCTGAACACTCACTTCTGGTTTTTTTTTTTTTTTTTTTTGCTGTGTGTCAGTCCTGGGTGGCAGTGCAGTAGTTACATTAGAGGGGTGCTTTGCCCAGAGGCTCTGCTACTTTTGAAAGGTGGGTTTTCCTACCAAGTAAATTTTTTTTTGGTGGTGGGCCAACTGCGACATGCAGTGAACTAACCCGAGGACATTTGAGTGAACTTCAGATGTCCTAAACTGTGATCATGTCCTGCTGAGCAAAATAAGACGTTCCTGATGGGGTGTGTTTTCTTCTTCAGTTTGATTTGGGATGAATCACCAGGGGACATAACTTTCTACTTTCATGTAGCATCTGTGACATTGCAGTTGGAAGGCATGCTGCACTTTTTGATTGTGAAGGACAAAACTACAGTGCTTGCAGTTTCGTCATCTTCGTTCCTGATGGGGTGTGTTTTCTTCTTCAGTTTGATTTGGGATGAATCACCAGGGGACATAACTTTCTACTTTCATGTAGCATCTGTGACATTGCAGTTGGAAGGCATGCTGCACTTTTTGATTGTGAAGGACAAAACTACAGTGCTTGCAGTTTCGTCATCTTGTTTCTTTCGGGATACACTTCCTGTGCCACGTGTCAGGAGAGCAATGGTGTTTTGATGAGAGACATTGGGCTTCCCTTGTGTGGCTCAGCTGGTAAAGAATCTGCCTGCAATGTGGGAAACCCGGGTTCAATCCTTGGGTCGGGAAGATCACCTGGAGAAGGGAAAGGCTACCCACCCCAGTATTCTGGCCTGGACAGGGGTCGCAAATTGTCAGACACGACTGAGCAACTTTCAGTTTCATTGTTGTCCCTAGCAACAGTAAAGAGCACGTTCTCAGGTTGTTAAGATACTTTAGAGATGAGCCAGGTATTCAAGGTGAAGTAACAGGTGCATAAAAGGAGAAGCAGGGAGGACTTGTCGGCAATGCTGGGCATGGAGTGGCTCTGTCTTTATGCCATCTGCTCACCCTCTGCCTTCACCCCGTGGCTCCAGACCTGGAGGGATTCCCAACTCAACAGGAAACACAAGAGACTCATTAACTGAGACAAAATCGTCTCAGGTTTTGTGTCTCCTTTGTCGTGGGCTCTGATTTGCATGTGATTTCTGATTTCCTTTGACTTGTGTGACATGTCGGAGTCTTGTCTCCTGAGATCTCTCTCTTGACTCTGAACTGATTACCCAGGGTGACATTGAAAACATGAAAGGCTTCCAGTTTCTAAGGATTGTGGATTTTAAAGACAGGCATTTGTTTGTTCAGTAGAGATGGTGGTCTTGAAGGTCTAATTGGGAGAACTAAGGCTTTTTGTACAAGGGAAGAAAATATAGAGACACTGGGGAAGATCTGGGGGAGGGGGGCATTGCTGGGATTGGGGAAGAGGAAGTAAAGGAAATCTGGTAGCTAAAAGGTGTATCTGAAGAATATTTCCTTTCTGAGCCCCAGTTGAGGACGTCCTTGGTGGCTCAGTGGTAAAGAATCTGCCTGCCAGTGCAAGAGACATGGGTTCAACTCCTGGATCAGAAAGATCCCCTGGAGAAGGAAGTGGCAACCCACTCCAGTATTCCTGCCTGGAGAATTCTGTGGACAGAGTTGCCTGCTGGGCTAGAGTTCATGGAATCAACTGAGCTCCAGTTAAACTAAACAACAAATGCTCCAGTTGGCATCCCACAGTAATACAGTAGCCCTTCATATCCGCTGGTTCTGCACCCACGAATTCAGAACCCACAGATACGGAGTGCCACAGTCCTGCACCATTTGATAATAATTACTTGAGCACTGGCAGATTTTGGTATCCGTGGGGTCTTCTGGAACCAATCCCCTGCAGATATCCAGCGACAACTGTATGCAGTGTAAACCCTTTTCCTTCTAACCTCGTGCAAAAATTTCTGAAGACATTGCTTTCTCATGAGTCTGCGCTCTGTGTGTGTGCTCAATTGCTTCAGTCGTGTCCGACTCTTGGCGACTGCACGGAGTGTAGCCCGCCAGCTCCTCTGTCCGTGGGATTCTCCAGGCAGGAATACTGGAGTGGGCTGCCATGCCCTCCTCCAGGGGATCTTCCCAGCCCGGGGGTGGAACCCAAGTCTCCTGTATCTCTTGCACTGGCAGATGGATTCTGTACAGCTGAACCACCGGGAAAGCCCCCGTTTGTGTTTGGTGAAGTCAGATCTGTTTGTTTATTTTCTGCATTTTCCACCAGAAGTTCCCATAAAGGAAGAAGGACAGCCTTTTCTGTTATTGGCTTCAGCTCCAACAGCAAGGACAAGTGCTTGGTACAGAGTGCTCCAGTACTTACTGAACAAATGACTTATTTATTTAGAAATAAATTTATTATTTTTATGATTGTATTGACAGATAAATGATTTTTTCCTTATTTTTCATCCCATTTCAAATGCTCTCTATTTCTAGCATATGTGGTTTTTAATTTTTTTCTTATGATAAAAAATATAATTTCCTTAATGTTTTTAAAATGCAGAAAAGTGTGGGACAGGGAAAGCACAATTTCATCTACTGTAGGAAACCATTAGCTCTTTTACATTCTTCTAGTCATCTTGTGTGTTTTTATATAGCTGAAGTTAACTATAGCATCATTCCGATAATTAATTCTAGCTTGTGTTTTAAGGAAACACAGATATAGCCAGCTCATAGAACCATGACACAACTAAGCTTTTGGAAATAATAGCCCATTAATCCTATTTTCTTTCCACATCCGCTTTATGAAACTTAGAGCTTATGGAGGTATTGCTTGCAAGGGAGTCTGGGAAATGGAGTTTTAGTACAGCAGACTTATTCTTGTGTATTATTTCTTGTATTTTTATTTCCTTTGTCTAGAATGCTTTTCTTGCTGCTGTTCACAAAAGTGATCCATTGACATATTTTAACTTGCAATTCAAAAGTCACCTCTGCAGAGAAACCCCACCTGCTCAGTGACCCCCACATGGCCCTTTCTGAGTAAAACCCACCATGCAGTTCATTTCCTCTGTAGTGTTTCTGACCATCTGTTATTACTGTGTCTCTTGACTCTCTAATCCCCTAGAATATAAGCTCCAGGAGGGCAGGAACTTTGTTTTATCCTGCACTGTATCCGCAGGACCTAGCATTTGGCCAGGACTTTACATATTTTATCCACATTTGTTTCTGATGGATTCACCGAGATTGTAACTTTAGACTTTTTCCAGCTTACCACCTTAAGAACTGCAGTAATGGGCATCTTTGCACAAAACTGTCTACATTTCCGGCAGTTTTCTTGGTTTAAGAGAAGATGAGCTCTTGGATAATCCGGTTGGGAACATTTTGCATCTGCAGAACTGTGTTATAAGAATACTGTTCCAGTTCAGTTTCCTGCCAGCAATATGTGAAAGCTTCCATCTAATCTCATCACCCCTGGAACTGAATATTTTCATGTTTAAATCCTTGCTAATTTTTTTTTCCCATGGAAGTGTAGAGGTTTTTTTTTTTTTTTAATTATAAACATTTTTCAAGTTTTAGAATATTATGAATATTCATTCGTGGTCATATTTTTAAAAAACAAAATTTGTGTCGTCTTGTTTTATGCTAGAAGTTTTCAACGCCTATGTAGTCAAAGCCATTGATTCTTTCCTTTGTGACTTCTTTTATTGAAAGAAAGTTTTATCCAGACAGCAGAAGAATATTCAGTCTTTAATGCTTTGATGTTTTCAATATTTCAGTTCTTTGAGATACTTTCTGTATCAAATTTATATTCATGAATTATATTTTAGGGGCTTTTAAAATTATCTTCTTTATCAAATTTGAAACTGACTTGTATTAGTAGGAAATTAAAAAAACATTGATTTAGAAACTAAACAGAACACAGACACAAAGGAAAGACCAAGAAACTAAAATGTTTTTATATCTTACGTATTTGTCTGTTCTTGTACCAGTATTGATCAAGTCTGAAAATCACATTTGAACACTACCCCCCCCCAGTTTAACTGTATTTGCAAGCATAAATTATTATAGTGTTCATGCTCTAAATGGAATAATGGCCATCAAACCTGGTTTGCTTAGCACAATGTTGTGATTGCCTCAGTATCAATTTATTGGATAGTATTACTGTTATTTGAGGGTGAGGTTGGAACATGGACCTAACTGCATGCTTGAAGCTGATCACAGTGACTTCCAATAAGTGAGGATGAATTGGGGGGAGGAATTTGATTTTAGCCATACGGGATGCCAGTCATCCTCAATGCCTGACTCTAGAGTGAATGGAAATAATATGCCCTCCTGTGAGTCCTTTAAGTGCTAACATATCAGCTGAAACCCTTAGACCAATCTCTTTGAAAAGCAGTGTTCTCCAAATTCCTGTTGCTGCCTTCAGGTTGAAATTAAAATCACCAATATTTTAGAACTGTGAATAGTTACTATAATAATTGATTTAATTTAATTTAACAATGTGCCTGCTGAGGCATAGATTATGCAGTGACCTCGAAAGAATGAAGAATATTAGAGGAATTAAATATGCCCTATGCTGATTTCTTAGTTTTCCTAATTTATTGGCTTTTCTTGGAATAGTTATTCTCTTCTCAATTTTGGAAAGAAAAAGAACTCCAGGAATAGAATAGAAGATGATTTTAATTTGCAGAAACTCTGGGTTTATCTGTTTAGGTATTATATATGAGAACTGTGAAAGGAAGTTCAGAATTGAGCGTGCAGAGAAAGGAATTGAGCGTCTGATTGTGTGGCAGACAAAACCCTAAGGTCACATCCTTGGAGAGTCCGTTCCCTATTGGGTGGAACCAGTGAGTTGCCTGTAACCAGCAGGATATGGTAAGAGTGATGGATCTTATGGACAGAGGAGCCTGCTGGGCCACAGTGCATGGGGCTGCAAAGAGCTGGACACATCTGAGTGACTGAACACTGTTTCTAATGGGATATTGGAAAAGGGAGATTATACTAAGACCTTGTCAAGTCCTTGAAAGGAAGATTCAGGCCTTCTCTGAAGTTAGAGAGTCGAAGCATCAGATCTTCCCCACTCCCCCACACCCCCCGCGGCTTTGAAGAAGCAGGATGTCATAAATCTTACAGCCACCAGGAAAGGAATTTCACCAGTAACCAGAAGGAGCTGGCAGGTGGAACTTGCCCTATTTGAGCCACTAGATGAGAAACAGCCAAACCTATACCTTCATGACAGCCTTCTGAAGCTCTGATCAGAAAGCCTAGCTAAGCTGCATCCAGAATCGTGATCTGCAGAAGCTGTGAGATAAGGAATTGGTCTTTTTTTAGGCCTTTCCGTTCGTGGTCATTTGTAGCGCTGCCAGAGATAATTAAAACAAGCAATCCCCAGGATGGCATCAGCTAAGGCGTGGAGAATTCACTTCTCTGACACAAGATGTGCGGTCCCTTTCACTCTCAGTTTGTAGATTCATTTGAATGGTGTTCTAATTTGAAATTATGCTCATGTCTGAAGAATGATCTGGTCTGATACTCCTTCTATTTCTTTCCTTGTGAACACTTTTTTTTTTGGAGGATTATGTTTTGTTTGATGGAAGTTACTGAAGGCTTAAGCCTGGACAACAGTCTCTTAGATAGCTCTGCTGTGGACAATTTTTATTAAGAGAGGCTGATAAAGATATCAAAAGGATTATTCTTGAAAGAATGCCCCCTCTGACTAACAGTTGCACTTATTTCTCTGAGTTTTGAACTTCTTTATGATTCTAGTTCTCCTCTACTTTTTGTCTATTCTCATTTAAGACATTTTGCATCCAAGTTCAAGCAGACTCTCCCTTTCCAGTTGTCACTGTTTGGCAACCTGATCTCCTTTTCCCCTTATTATTTGTCCCTTGTCTTTGCTGGATGATGCTGAATTTCCCCTTCAAGTCTGCATGCTCAGGGTGCTTATTTCAGTTTATATCCTCTTTCCATTCCTGTTCTGGGTTCACTCTGAACCCTGCCTCATTGCATCTTCCCCATGCCACTCAGCATTCGAGAAATTTCTGTCTCCTTCCCTCTTTAAATTTTTTCTCCACTGTAGAATTTCATTTTCTGCTTGGCAAGTTTCAAATTTAGATATGTGGAGCTTAGGCCTGTTCCTTTGTGGGATTCAAGTTTTGTGTTTACTCTCTTCAAAAAGTGAACAAATCAATATGCAGCTTTGAGTGAGCACAGGATTTCTCATCATCATTGAATGGAAGATCACGTATGAGCATCTCACCTGAGCTCTAGGATTGTGGACAGTGAATTACAGATTGTAAGTGAGCACGAAGACCATTCCCAGTATAGGTATGGTCCTTTGGAATCAGAAGCATCACAGGGGAACTTGGTTTTTCTTTGACCAGAGGACATCTGCTATAGATTAAATATTTGTGTCCCCCTTCCCCCAGATTCACATTTTGAAATCCTAATCCCCCAGGTTATAGTATTAGGAGGTGGTACCTTTGGAGGTGATAGATCATGAGGGTAGCCCTCTCATGAATAGGATTCAGTTCAGTTCAGTTCAGTTCAGTTCAGTTGCTGAGTCGTGTCCGACTCTTTGCGACCCCATGAATCACAGCACGCCAGGCCTCCCTGTCCATCACCATCTCCTGGAGTTCACTCAGACTCACGTCCATCGAATCCATGATGCCATCCAGCCATCTCATCCTCGATGGTCCCCTTCTCCTCCTGCCCCCAATCCCTCCCAGCATCAGAGTCTTTTCCAATCAGTCAACTCTTCACANTATAAGAGACAGTCTCAGGTCCCCTACTCCAGTATTACAAATAGACTGCTTTTTTTTTTTTTTTTTTTTTAATCAGGCCCTTTATTCATGGTTTCTTAAGAGGCTTTGACCATTGTGCAGAGGAAATAGATGAGAGCTATAAGGAGTGAATGTAATCAGAGACTTTAAAATTTTTAGGGCAGAGACCAGAGTTTGGAGAGACAGAGAAAGGCATTCCAGGTCTCAACTAGAGGAGGAGCAGAGGGAGGGATCTCCATGGCTGGGCACAGGAGGCAGTATCCAATAGAGCGACGTGTCAGAGCAGAAAAATTGGTGGAGTAAAATGTATAATTATCCATAATCTTCTGAACCTTGACCTACCTAGTTTTGAGGTTATTTGAAAATGTATGTCAGAAGCTGTTACTATGGACACAACTGTTTCTGTTTAAGTAGAGTTGGTTTACAATGTTGTGTTAGTATCAGGTGTACAGCAAAGTGATTCATATATCTATATATTCTTTTTCAGATTTGTTTCCCATATAATTATTATAAAATATTGAGTATAGTTCCCTGTGCTATACTGTAGGTTCTTGTTGGTTATCTATTTTGTATATAGTAATGTGAATATGTTACTCCCAAATGCCTAATTGATCCCCCACCCCAACGTTTTCCCTTTGGTAACCATAAATTGGTTTTCTATGTCTGTGAGTTTGCTTCTGCTTTGTAAATTCATTTGTATCTTTTTTTAGATTCCACATATAAGTGATATCATAGAACATTTGTCTCTGTCTGACTTACTTTACTCAGTGTGATAATTTCTAGGTTCATCCATGTTGCTATAAATGACATTATTTCATTCCTTTTTATGGCTGAGTAGTATTCCATTGTATACGTATGTGTGTGTATATATATATATATATATATACCACATTTTCTTTTTCCACTCATCTGTCTATGGGCATTCAGGTTGTTCCATGTTGTGGCTATTATAAATAGTGCTGCAATGAACAGTGGGGTACATATGTCTTTTCAAATTATGATTTTCTCTGGATAAATGCCCAGGAGTGGGATTTTTGGGTCATCAGTTCAGTTCAGTAGCTCAGTCATGTCCAACTCTTTGTGACCCCATGAACTGCAGCACACCAGGCCTCCCTGTCCATCACCAGTTCCTGGAGTTCACTCAAGCTCACGTCCATCGAGTCGGTGATGCCATCCAGCCATCTCAACCTCTGTCATCCCCTTTTCCTCCTGCCCCCAATCCCTCCGAGCATCAGTCTTTTCCAATGAGTCAACTTTATGGTAGCTTTATTTCTAGTGTTTTAAGGAACTTCAGTACTGTCTTCCAGAGTGGTTGTACCAATTTGCATTTGTACCAACAGCATAGAGGGGTTCCCTTTTTCCCACAACCTCTCCAACATTTATTATTTGTAGACTTTTTGATAATGGCCATTCTGATTTGTATGAGGTGATGGTGATACCTCATTGTAGTTTTGATTTGCATTTCTCTAATAATTAGTGATGCTGAGTATCTTTTCATGTGCCTTTCGGCTGTCTGTATGTCTTCCCTGGTGGTTCAGTTGGTAAAGCATCTGTCTGCAATGCAGGAGACCCGGGTTCAATCCCTGGGTTGGGAAGATCCCCTGGAGAAGAAAAATGCCAGCCCACTCCAGTAGTCTTGCCTGGAAAATCCCATAGACAGAGGAGCCTGGTAGGCTACAGTCCATGGGGTCGCAAAGAGTTGTACACGACTGAGCGACATCACTTTCACTTTCACTTCATGTCTTCTTCGGAGAAATGTCTGTTTAGAGCTTCTGCACATTTTTCAATTGGGTTGTTTGTTTTTTCGATTTTGAGCTGTATGGGCTATTTGTATATTTTTTAGTTTAATCTCCTGTCAGTTGCATCATTTGCAAGTCTTTTCCCGTATCCTATAGGTTGACTTTTTGCTTTGGTTATGGTTTCTTTTGCTGTGTAAAAGCTTGGAAGTTTAATTAGACCCCATTTGTTTAGTTTTGTTTTTATTTCCATTACTCTAGGAGATGGATCAAAAAATATATTGCTATGGTGGATACACTTGACTGTAAAACTCTGGAATTCTTTGTTATGCTAGGGTGGTCTGGTATTGGGGGAACTGTTTTTGCCACCAGAAGTTCCATATAAATACCAGTTTAGTGACAAAGGATCTATGGCTGATGAATCCATTCCCATGATTTTACATGGAGAAGCAGCAGCAGTGGATGTAGGATGTACACAGAACACAATTTTGAAAGATTCAAAATATTCAGAGGATTGCATTGCAAGAACTAGCTTCTCTTTACCTTAAAATGTTCTTAAGTTCTCCCACATACTTTCTCCTTGTTCAGAGGTTGGGTGCTGCAACTCAGTGACCACTATGGATGAGGCATTATGCTGGCTCCAAATAGATGGCTTTGCTTATGGAGAGAACACAACCAACCATCACAGGGAACAGTTGAAATAACCATATATATGATAGGAGATAGTCACAGTGTACTTCTGCAAAAATACATTTTAAAACTATGTTTTTCTTTTTCAAGATGATCTGTGCTTCAGGATATAGCTTAAAAGAAGAAATGATAGCATGGGAAGTTACTCAGGTGATGGCGGGATTATTACAGGCTATTGGAGCAGTGGAAACAAGCTAGGCTCTTTTGACTTTTGAGGGGTAGTGGATGAAAGGGTAAGAGATCAGGAAAGAGGTTAAGACAGACAACGAGGGAGGGCAATTCCTCACATCCACGCTTGCCTACACTCATTGCAAATATTCTTAGTGAAAGAAGTTGCTCTGAAATGAAGAGTTTAGCAGACAGTTTTGGTGTGAGTCACTGTAACAAAATCACCCCAGACTCAGTGGCTTAAACACTGTGTGTGTGTGTGTGTGTGTGTGTGTGTGTGTGTGTGTGTGCGTGTGTGTGTGAGGTGCTCAGTCATGTTGGCCTCTTTGCAACCCTTTGGACCATAGCCCTCCACATTCTTCTGTCCGTGGGATTCTCCAGGCAGGAATACTGCAGTGGGTAGCTGTTCCCTTCTCCAGGGGATCTTCCTAGCCCAGGGATCGAACCCGGGTGTCCTACTTTACAGGCAGATTCTTTACCATCTTCCTGCAGTAAAACCATCAGGAAAGCCCAATAGGAATTTATTGTTTCACAGTTCTGGAGGCAAGAATTCCAGGTGTCTACTGGGTTGGTTCCTTCTGAGGGCTGTGAGGAAAGGAGATGTACCTGGTCTCTCTCCTTGGCTCATAGGTGGCCATCTTCTCCCTGCATTTCTCTTCACATCAGCTTCCCCCTAACATGTGTCTCCATGTCTATATACCCAGTTTTTATA
The DNA here is from genome assembly GCA_006410675.1 of Oreotragus oreotragus. Taxonomy (NCBI): domain Eukaryota; kingdom Metazoa; phylum Chordata; class Mammalia; order Artiodactyla; family Bovidae; genus Oreotragus; species Oreotragus oreotragus. The sequence goes on along the minus strand of SJYX01002335.1, from coordinate 36,798 downwards.
AGGACACAGTCATATTAAGGTATACTCTAATGGCTTCATTTTAACTTTATTGCCTATCTCCAAATAAGGTCACATTCTGAGATATTGGGGGTTAAGACTTCAAAATACAAATTTTCAATGGGGAGGGTCACAGTTGAACCCATAATGAACAACTAGCCTCAGTGAAGGATGCTGATTCAACCTTGAGGCTCCAGGCTTGATCACATAGCTTATTTGTTCACAGAAGAAGGGACGGGGGAAAACATGAGTCAGGCCACTTGACTTTACTCCCCATTCTGTCCTCTACTATCCATATGGCCCTGAGCAAGCCCCTTCTCTTCTCTCAGTCTCTGCTTTGTCATATAAAATATAAAGGAATTAGTTCTGACCTTCTACAGTTTTAAAGAAAACTGCAAGAAAGAGTCAGGATGCTGGCAACCTGTAGAACTCAGTGGAACTGAGGGACAAACTTTTGTCTCACAGAACCACTGCTCCTGTCCAAGCAGAGATGTTAAGCCAATTAACCCTGGGCTCAGGGTAAGTGTCCTTTGAGTACTAAGCAGATTTTCAGGTGGCCCAGCTCTCTTAGAATACAAACTATATATTTTCCTTGGCTGACTTTGTTCCTCTTGTAAGCTGATGAGAGGATTATTGCTGAGAGGCTTTATTTCTGATCTTTGGGGAGGCAAAGGAAAGTTAAATAAGAGGACTGAATCAATACAGCATCATTTCTGCTCACAAGGACTTAGACTCACGGGCATGAAAACTGGAGCCGTCAATGACACCTGGGCCAAGTTTTTGTTTTATAGCTAGGGGTACCTGAGACCTAGAGAAGCTCCTCAGTATCACTTACACTATTGTGGAGAGGTGACATCATGAGTACAGTCCAGCTGTTTCAGGCATGATGCTACACTTCCCCCATAGAAAGGAGAATATGTTTTTGTGTCCATGGAAATTAATATTTGAAAAATCACCTTCTGCTTTTTGGGCCAACAACTCTGGGAGTGTCTGCCATGCTCAAGAACCAAGAATCAGCTCTTCTCCCATTTTCCTAAGAGCAGCAGTGTGGTGGTGGGGCGGGAGGTGAGGCAACCGTGTTAACCGACCTGACCATTTTCCCTGAAGACTGGAAATTGGGTTTAGCAATTCCAGTGTAGACTTGGCCCCCCTTCAGCCCTAAAGCTGTACTGTGGTCATCTTCCATCTACCAAGTAGGCTAACTGGCACACAAGGATGGTTGTTGGGGAGGAAGAAATGGGAGATGGAGGGACCCCCTCTCTGGTCCCAGGGACTTTCATATCCCAGTGCAGTCCTCTCAGAGGCTCCGCTGCTTTCCTGTCTCTAAGGTCTGTGAAGCAACTGTTTCTCAGTGTGAAGCATCCTCCTCCCCCTCCGCCGCTGCCTTAAACTGGTTTGAATTGAATTAGTGCTGTTACTTGCCATCAGCAATTTTTACTAATACGGTACCTTCTTATCTTAGGAAAAGAGTCATCTTTAGGAGTTGAACACACATTTTGTTTCCAGTTAGTTTAATGGGCATGCTATCACAGAGGACTAATGGTCTCCTCAGCTCCTTCCGAAAGCCAACAGAATAGCCATCTTTGTCTCTCTCTCACCCAGTCAGTTGCTACATCTGGACAGTTTTTCTTTCATAAGGATTCTCAAACCTATTGCCCTTATCTGTAACTAATGTCAATAAATTTAGGACAAATTTATTTCCTCATGGTGGTCATTTGCAATAATCTCCCAAAGCAAGTCTTATCTCTTATTTTCAGCGTATTGTTCCTTTAGATGCAGCTCCTAAACTCACTCGCTCTGACCCTGTCAAGTGTTAAAGTGGCAGAACTAGAGCCACCAACAGGCCAGTGCTAGGAAGGGGCTAAAATTGTAGATTGTTTGCTATTGGTACACAACCAATTACCATGCATTTAATAGCTTAAAACTACATACAATTCTGTAAGTCAGACAAGCAAACTTGCCGGGTTCTATGCTCAGGGTTTCCAAAGGTCAAGATCAAGATGCTGGCAAGACTAGGCTCTTACTGGGAGGCTCTGGGCTAGAATCTTCTAAGCTAGAGAGGTTGAATTCAGTGCACTTGCAGCTTTAGATCTGTCTCCGTGTTCTTGATGGCTATCGCTGGGGGGTCACTCTGCCTCAAGAGGCCATCCACATTCCTTCTCACAAGGGCCCCTCCATCTTCAGAGCTCACTGGGGCATCAGGTCCTTCTCATGCTTCCATCTTTGACTTGCCCTTCTGCTACCAGCTGAAGAAAACTCTGCTTTTAAAGGGTTCATGTGACTATGTTCAGTTCAGTTCAGTCGCTCAGTCGTGTCCGACTCTTTGCGACCCCATGAATCACAGTACGCCAGGCCTCCCTGTTCATCACCATCTCCCGAAGTTCACTCAGACTCATGTCCATCGAGTCCGTGATGCCATCCAGCCATCTAATCCTCGGTCGTCCCCTTCTCCTCCTGCCCCCAATCCCTCCCAGCATCAGTCTTTTCCAATGAGTCAACTCTTCGCATGAGGTGGCCAAAGTACTAGAGTTTCAGATTTAGCATCATTACTTCCAAAGAAATCCCAGGGTTGATCTCCTTCAGAATGGACTGGTTGGATCTCCTTGCAGTCCAAGGGACTCTCAAGAGTCTTCTCCAACACCACAGTTCAAAAGCATCAANCCAGGGCTGATCTCCTTCAGGATGGACTGGTTGGATCTCCTTGCAGTCCAAGGGACTCTCAAGAGTCTTCTCCAACACCACAGTTCAAAAGCATCAATTCTTCGGTGCTCAGCCTTCTTCACAGTCCAACTCTCACATCCATACATGACCACAGGAAAAACCATAGCCTTGACTAGATGGACCTTAGTCGGCAAAGTAATGTCTCTGCTTTTGAATATACTATCTAGGTTGGTCATTACTTTTCTTCCAAGGAGTAAGTGTCTTTTAATTTCATGGCTGCAATCACCATCTGCAGTGATTTTGGAGCCCCCCCCCAAAAAAAAGTCTGACACTGTTTCCACTGTTTTCCCATCTATTTCCCATGAAGTGATGGGACTGGATGCCATGATCTTCGTTTCCTGAATGTTGAGCTTTAAGCCAACTTTTTCACTCTCCTCTTTCACATTCATCAAGAGGCTTTTTAGTTCCTCTTCTGCCATAAGGGTGGTGTCATCAGCATATCTGAGGTTATTGATGTTTCTCCCGGCAATCTTGATTCCAGCTTGTGTTTCTTCCAGTCCAGCGTTTCTCATGATGTACTCTGCATAGAAGTTAAATAAGTAGGGAGACAATATACAGCCTTGACGCACTCCTTTTCCTGTTTGGAACCAGGCTGTTGTTTCATGCCCAGTTCTTCCTGCTGCTTCCTGGCCTGCATGTAAAGGAGGCCCTAGAGCAAACATGCTCCTCCCACCACATACTGTTGTTGGTCAGTCGCCGAGTTGTGTTCAGCTCCTTGTGACCGCATGCCAGGCTTCCCTGTCCTTTACTAACTCCCAGGGTTTGCTTAAATTCATGTTCTTTGATTCAATGATGGTATCTAACCATCTAATTCTCTGCTGCACTCTTCTGCTTTTGCCTTCAATCTTGCCTGACAACAGGGTCTTTTTCCAGTGAGTTGGCTTTTCACATCAGGTGGCCAAAGTATTGGAGCTTCAGCCTCAGCATCAGTCCTTCCAGTGAATATTCAGGATTGATTTCCTTTAGGATGGACTGGTTGGATCTCCTTGGAGTCCAAGGGACTCTCAAGAGTCTTCTCCAGCACCACAGTCCAAAAGCATCAATTCTTTGGTGCTCAGCCTTCTTTATGGTCCAACTCTCACACCTGTACATGACTACTGGAAAAACATAGGTTTGACTGCTGCTGCTGCTGAGTCACTTCAGTCGTGTCTGACTCTGTGTGACCCCATAGACGGCAGCCCACCAGGCTACTCCATCCATTGGACCTTTGTCGGCAAAGTGATGTTTCTGCTTTTTAAGATGCTGTCTAGGTTTGTCACAGCTTTACTTCCAAAAAGCAAGCATCCAAATCTGTCAACATCATGATCTTGGAATACACAACTGACAGAACTATAGGAAATAAATGTTTATTCTTTGTAAGCCACTCAATCTGTAGTTTTCTGTTAGATCAGCCTGAACTGATACGACAGTCTTCTTTCTGGAGTCTGTTTCTCCTCTATGATTACCTTCCCTTCCGTCCCTCTGTGTGCCAAGGTCTCCTCTAGTTCTGGCATCTGTGCTTCATCCTGCAAATCTGGGACTCGGAATATATTATAATAGACATGATAAGAATTGCTTGGGTGTTTCCTGTACCAGGACATAGCAGTGGCTTGGTGTCCTGCCCATTTGTGGGGCAGGAAATACTTTTATTTGTGCTGGTGAATTCATTCTGTCTGAGTTGTCTTTCTTTACTAAAAATCTTGTGTTATTTTTCTTAACAAATATTTAGTGACTAATTATGTTTTTCCAGGCAGTTTACAGAGGGCTGTGGAGAGTTTAAAGATGAATAAGAGTTGCCTTTCTCCTCCCAGATGTAATAAATGTGAGATCTACTGGGAAGGTGACATTGATGTTTGGTGGGTACACATCTGCTGTGGCATAAGGTCGGTACTTAGTTAGACATACTAAAAATTAGAATTTTTGGCTTTGGAGCTTGAGATACAAAAAAGAATCGCGTGTGATTCTTGTGCAGAAGAAAGTTTAATAAAATTATTACTTGGTGACAAAATAACATTATTGTTATTGATGATGATAAAGATAAGATGTAACACCAGAAAATCTCCCAATTTCTTGTTATGTCTTTAAGAGAGTATTATAATTTTAAAAGAAGAGAATATTGTAATTTTAAAAGAGAAACCATATGCTCTTTAAAATTATTTTCATTAATCAAAAAATTAGTATCTGTTTTAAGCTGAGAATTCCTGTGCCTTTGTAATTCTCTCATACTTGTAAGTCTGAAGCTTTTAATATGGTCTTTCATAATTATACTTGAGATTAATTGAGAACCATTGACCCAGTGAAATCAAGTTCTGAAATTGACTTACCAGTAATGAATTCTTGATAAGGATGTATTATTCATATCTGTGGTAATTATTTTGGACTAACGATATTCTAGATTAAGTTGATCTTGAAAATACCTCACATGCAATACTTCCTGATCTCAAGACACAACTCAGTGATGAGTAATAAAGAGTAAATTTTATATTCTTGCAATAACTGGGAATGAGGTGCTGCCCTGAGTGTGTATAGAAATACATACACAGCATTCATCTGTCTAATATTTGAATTTATTTGTATGTAATTAGTACCCTAAATTGTAATACCTTCTGCATTGCTAACCAGTATTTTGTGTCATGAGTTTTAAACATATCTCATGTTTAAAATATGTTCTTTGTTTTCATGTGGTGATGGGTAAGTGAGGACACATTCTGAAATAGCAAAAGCAAAATAGCTTATATGTAAACATTCCATTCTGTGCATCCCCATCTTTTTGCATGGTATAAAGTGTATTGATTGGTGTCTTTATTGCTGGATTAAAGATAAACGTGGTCAAGATGTTGGCTTCTGTTAAAAACCTGCTAATTTTCATCACTGGAATTATTATGATTTCGTATCCTTCAGTAAATAGAATAAAATTCTCCCTTGGAAAAAATAAGTCACTCAAAGCAAATTAATCCTTCCAGGTCAACAAGGTGCTATTCCATGAATCCTATCTAATTAGTTTAATTTTTTAAGTTAAGAATCATTTTTAGGAGTTCATTTTCTAAAAGTGTCTCATTTCTCCTTTTTATATCATTTATGTAGTGAGAGGAATATATTTATAAGTGATGATAAATGTTAAACCAGATTACTTATCTCTAGTAATACTTACATCTGTTAATATTATGAAATTTTAATTTTCCTTCCAGCTGTTCAAAATCACTTGCATTTAATATCTGAATTTCAATTCCTTTTATATCCCTTTTATGTGAAAGTGTAACCGTGAATCTGAAACAATCACTGAAAACACTGCCTTAAAAACTCAAGAACTTGAAGATATGTGGGTATGGCGTGTGCACCTGAACTTGGGTGACTTTAGTTCCTCCCATCTTTGCCTCTGACGCCCCCGGGCTAGGGGAGCCTGAACTCATATTAACAGGCGCTTTAACACTGGCCGCCAGAGGGCTCCCCTATTCCTTTCATCCTAGTATAAAAATACAAAGTGCAACAGCTCGTAAAATTCGCCATCAAACAAGAAGTGCTGTAGTATTTATGATAAAGTTATCTTTGGGAGGAAAATGTTCCAAACTGACTATTTGGAAAATGACAAAATGACTTTAAGGAACAGACTTGAGAAATTCACATCTTCATGAAAGCAAAGCGATGACTTTGTGTGGTTGGTTTTGTTTTTGGAGACCATGGAACAGACTGACAATTCTAGAGACAGTAACTCCATTGAAAAAAATATTGCCATTCGCTAATATGTGCATAAAACCATTATATACTTATAGATGATATAAAATATGATTCTAGTTATTGGAGTACGTATAAGTGGGCTTGTAGATTATCCTGAAATGAAACTCCGGGTCTTTTTGTTGGCCTAGCTTTTGGTATTTCATGCCAGGGTGGGATTTCTTTGGGTGGTCATTGTGGTAAGAGGAATAATGTCACAGTGATGTATGTTTCAACTGGAGAGGAAGGAAAGGGTTGCTTTCTTTGTGGGTTTTTCCTCTGGTTCTTTCTGTGTTAACTGAAAACCAGTCCCTGGGGCTGAGACTTTACCAGGTAACTCTAAGGGTTTCTAAAAAGCAGCTAATGCACTTGTCATTCTCCTATTTTCTATAAACTGAGATTTAATTTATTTTTATTTATTATTAATTTTTGATTTAATTTTTGGGCCGTTGGACTTCCCTGGTGGCCCTAGTGGTAAAGAACCCGCCTGCCAATGCAGGACACAGAAGAGACTCAGGTTTGATCCCTGGGTCAGGAAGATCCCCTGGAGGAGGAAATGCAACCCACTCCAGTGTTCTTGCCTGGAGAATCCCATGGACAGAGGAGCCTGGTAAGCTACACTCCATGGGGTCGCAAAGAGTCGGACAGGACTGAAGCGACTTGGCACTCACAAAGCCTGTGGGATCTTAGCTACCTGACCAGGGATAGAACCCACCCCTTCCTGCATTGAAAGCCCAGAGTCTTAACCACTGGACCACCAGGGAAGTCCCCTATTTTATTTTTATTTTTTTTTTTTTGCGATCATTTGTCTGCCTCTGACAATCCAGGCGCTGTCCCCAGAGTTTATGTTTGCAGGTACATTTCTGCCACAGGTTTTACCTGACCAGGCATAGAACCCACCCCTTCCTGCATTGGAAGCCCAGAGTCTTAACCACTGGACCACCAGGGAAGTCCCCTATTTTTTTTTTTTTTTTTGCGATCATTTGTCTGCCTCTGACAATCCAGGCGCTGTCCCCAGAGTTTATGTTTGCAGGTACATTTCTGCCACAGGTGGGCAGTAGGGTTAGCATTTAAAGGAAATGTAATTCATAGCAAAACAAACTTAAAAAAAAAAAGAATGTAAAGAAACTCTTTGAATTCAGGTGAAGCGCTTCAAATGGGTCTCTAGATTGATCTTCTCTGCAATGTTTTTAAACTTCAATTTATCATCAGTCACGGAAAATGTGATCTAACTATTCTACCTCTTTCAATTACTTTTTTCTCGAATACATCAGTTATTATTTCTGCACTTAAATGTGCATCAAGGAGAATAACAACACGGAGGGCCTGAAAGCTCAGTTATACACCCACACCTCCATGCCGTCTTTTCGACTGTGAGACTGCAATATTGTGTTACAGAAGAAAATAAAACAATCTGTTCCCCCCTTTTATCTATTATGTTCCTCTGGTCTAAGGATTATTTTGCGTTTTCTCTAGAGAAAGCTAATTTAAAAATAGAGCTAATTTTGTTTTATCTTGTACTTATCAAAATAGTTTTAAAGCAGCATTATGAATTCTGTTTTAATCTGTGCTTTTGAAATGATATTTCTCTATGCATGCTTTTTCTGAAGACTCATCTGTTCCAATGGTTCCCGTCTGTCCTTAAGATAAAAGGAAAAGTGAAAGTTGCTCAGTCTTACCTGACTCTTTGCAGCCCCATGGACTATAACGTCCATGGAATTCTCTAGGCCAGAATACTGGAGTGGGTAGCCTTTTCGCTTCTCCATGGGATCTTCCAAACACAGGGATTGAACCCAGGTCTCCTGCATTACAGGTGGATTCTTTACTGGTTGAGCCCCCAGGGAAGCCCTCTCCACACAATATTGGTGATTGAAAACACCACAGTCCTTAGGCTTAGATGACCACATCTCCTTGAAAGATGCTTGAGAAAGGATCAGGGGGTAAAATTTAGTCTGGAGGTTCAGGTGGAGTTAGTTATGGTTATAGCCACTGGAGCCGCTCAGCCCAGCGATTCACTGCTTGTGTTTGGTGCCACTTTTGCTCAAGGAAACCCAAACTGTTGCAAGTGATAATTAATCGCATTTTAAACCATTGTTTATCTCTAGCTCAAAATATCTGTCAGCAAAAGAAAAGATAAAAAAGATTGATAGCAACTGTATATCGCCTGAGCCCACAAATTATTAAAATTCTCTTATGTTTTATATTCCCTGTGGAAGCCTTTGAATNTGCATATCTGAGGTTATTGATATTTCTCCCAGCAATCTTGATTCCAGCTTGTGTTTCTTCCAGTCCAGCGTTTCTCATGATGTACTCTGCATAGAAGTTAAATAAGCAGGGTGACAATATACAGCCTTGACGTACTCCTTTTCCTGTTTGGAACCAGTCTGTTGTTCCATGTCCAGTTCTAACTGTTGCTTCCTGACCTGCATACAGATTTCTCAAGAGGCAGGTTAGGTGGTCTGGTATGTTAGGCCCACTCTTTCTGATTAGTAATCTTAATCACATCTGCATATGATATAGCATAATCATGAGGATGGTATTTTGTCATATTTATGGATTCTACTTCCATTCTCAGTGGAGAGATTAAACCAGGCCAAGGGTCACTGGGGTCATTTTTAGAATTCTGCCTACCATAGACAGGGTTATGGGTGAGACTGCTCACCTAAGCAATTTGGGAGAGGTCAGATGTGTAATGGACTTAAGCCTGGTTAGTGACTTGAGTCTGAGAGAAGTCAAGACAGCTGTGGGGTCAAAACTGGAGACAACAGCTGCACTTTTTCTGCTGTGTGTTTGTGGTGGCAGAGATGGTACAAGGAAAGAGAGCAGTGGGAAAGAGGTGTGCCATGAAGGGAAGGTGGTGGAGTTATTTGTTACATTAACCTGAAGAGCAGAAGATGGCCTAATGGGTCTAGAAAGAGTATTTCTTTTTCCTGGGGCAACCAGAGCTCCAGGAGTCATTCTCCTGACCAAAATTTTCAAGTTTCCCCACATCCCTCAGTCTGGCATTCAAAGCCTTCTCTTTACAATTGTCACGTTACATTTCAGCTTTACTTCTCACAGATCCGTCTACGGCATCATCTCCTGAGGTCTGGTGCACGGTGAAATTTGCAACATGGTGGTTGATCCACTCAGTTGCTACCCAAGAAGTCTCACGGGGCATGCTATTCATGTGCTGAGTTTACAGTGATTGGAGACCATCTCCAGCCTTGAGGCTTGCACATTTGATTTTGTCTGCACCTCGGAAGCAGGCCATGCCTGGGGTAGAGCTCAAATAGACAGTAGAAATATTTACCACTTATGTCTCCCTTGCTGCATGTACTGATGGTTGCCTCTCTTCCACTGGTTAATCTCTGCTCTGTCTGGAGCATCTAGCCTCTGAGCTTTGGCTCAAGATGTACTCCTTCCTGAGCTCTTCTGAATGTTCCCCTTTCCCGACAACTATAGCAGAACAAACTGCCAAGTGGTAGGGCCAGTGAAAAGTGAAAGTGAAAGTCACTCAGTCGTGTAGAGCTGAGGAGGAAATGAAAATGCTGTCCTTTTATTCATCATGATTAAGGATTTTAAGATGGTGTTTGCAGAGTATTGAAGTCACCGTGAAGATCAAAGCTCAGTAAGCCGCCCTCGCTTATAGGGCTTCCCAGCTTCTCTCCACCCTCATTCCTGTTCATATTCACTTAGTAGGTTCTCATAAATTGCTTCTGAATGACAACTAAAACTCTCATATGTGCTGGAATGACATGGAACTCTCGAAAGTTCTCTAAATTCATGAACATTGCCTTGAGTGAAGTCTTGGCTTAATGCATGCTATAAAAATGATAAACAGATGTGTCTGATACTTCAAATAGAAGATGGCAACTCATCGAGCCTTTGAAATATGGAATACTGATGGGCCAGATCATAGAAACAGCAAACAGTAGGGAAGACCAAGGACCTGTTTTTGGAGCTACAAGACCTACCTGGGATGGAGAGCAAAGTGAAAAAGTTAAAAAAAAAAAAAAACAAAACAAAACACAACCCACCTAGCAAAAAATCAAGGCTTTTAGACTTTGGATACTTGCTTTTTCTAAGGGTGTCAAAGGTATACTCCAAAGCACCTTGGCATGGTGGGGCTGAGTGGAGGAGCAGGAGAGGCATGGGACAGAAGTTCTGTCTTTAAAACATTTATCTAATGAGCTTGGCTAATTAGCAAGGTTGCCTTGTGCCTGCCCCTCCTGGGCCTGACAGGACAGTGAGAATTATGAAATGGCCTCTGGCAGATGAATGGGGATTGCCTCCACCATCTGTCTTCCAAATGATCCTGTAGGTACAGCTATTATTTCAGTCAGACACTGGCAGTCAGGCAATTGTTCACAGCCTCTGTGAAGAATAGTGGCTGTCAAGGGTTTGGTAGGTGTTACAACTTCCCACAGGCCCGTTTTCAGGTTGTCTGAGACATTAAAATACAGAAGGGACACTGGGCCTGTGACTAACCAGGAGCTTTTCATGGTCTTTTCCCCTCTCCTCTGCCCCCCTGCTCTCTTCCTATATGCCTTTCTTCCCCACTCCTCCCCCGTTTCTTCTCCTCACCCTTTTCTTCTCCTCTCTCTTTTCTTCTCTTCCTCTCACAAAACTACACAGATATCTTGGGAGAAAAGTTACTGTTGCCTCCAGGAGGCCTGGAGTGAAGAGAAGTGGGTGTTGAGATAGAGTGTGCAAAGGATACTAGACAAGAACCTCTGCAAACTCGGCCAGAGGTCAGTCCAGAATCCTTGGCGGAATCCCAGGGAGGGAGAGATATGAAGAAAAATTCAAGAACACAGAAAAGAGATGCCCCCAAAGACACGCAGCATTAAACATTACTTTGTGGCTAATAGGTTGGCGAAGGCTTCCCTGGTGGCTCAGTGGTAAAGAATCCTCCTGCCAATGCAGGAGACACGGGTTCAGTCCCGGGGTCAGGAAGATCCCCTGGAGAAGCAAATGGCAAGCCACTCCAGTATCCTTGCCTTGGAAATCCCATGGACAGCGGAATCCGGTGGGCTAGAGTCCACAGGGTTGCAGAGAGTCAGACATGACCTAGTGACTAACAATAGTAACAACAATAATATGTTGGCTAGAAGACATGGACTCTTATCAAAATCCCCGAAAGGTAGGAGTGGATTTGAGCACACTTGATAGCTTCCCATTGACAAATGTGCTCATTTATCAGTATTTTAATTTTTATCCCGTTATGGGCCTCGTTGAGTGACATGATTTGACCCATGCCTGGTGTGATGTGACATGTGGATTCAAAGCCCCTCACATAGCTCTTACCTTCACACTCCAAAGCACCCCGGCCTCCCGCCCCCACCCCC